>APFE030077579.1:0-95397 GCA_000404065.3 Pinus taeda
TCTTTTGTTTTTCCCCAACAATGCTTTCGCCACACCTTGTTGAACCAGCAGATCGTGCATCTTCACCTTCCAGATTTCAAAATTATTCTTACCATTGAATTTCTCAATTTCGAACCGGGCACTTTGATTTTTCGCCATTTTGTATCAAAAAGGCACAGTAATCTCCAAATATCCAACCAGCAATTTAAAAAAAAATTGCCTATGCCTTTGTTTTTACAAACAAAATTTGCCTATGTCTTGGTACTCATGCCATAAAAAAAAAATTCTGCCTTTACATTGGTTTTTACACAACCAAAAACTGCCTTTACACTTATTTAAAAAACCTGCCCTCTTCCATATGCACTTAAAAAAAAAAAACTACTATATGTCCTTTTCAAAAAACTTCAATATCCCTTATACCTCCTTTTGTTTAATGGCTTTAACATAATTACGTACACCTTTTCTTTGTTTAAAAACATGAAAAATAAGAGTACGTACTCTTTTTTTTTTTTGGGTAATGGCATTAAAAAAGAATAAGGACGGAATTTCCTTTGAGGTCTGCAATTTAACTCATCTACGGTAACTCTGTTACTCTCAACAGCAAACCAGAAAAACACTTCACGCAGGTTTATCGTTTCATGACAGTCGACAGGAAATAAATAGACAACTGATTACAAGGGCTGTCGTATTCCCAATAAAGAATAATTTCAAGCTGGGAAGGTCGTTGGCATAATCGATGTCACAAGGCATATAATATTCGAGGAGAATACTGCACTGTGCGCAAATCAGATTTACTGAACACTATGAAAAAAATATATTCAACGACACTGGCCAGCAACATGGGCTTCGCTGGATTTAAAATGCACATGTATCCATATCTGCACCGTAGCTATTGTCTGCGTCACCAAGCACTTGGTCAACCAACGCACAACACTGTCAAATGGGCACGATTTCAGTGCACCGCCAATAACCAAACCAGCAGTCCACCCGCAGTTAATCTCAGCACGTCCAGCAGGCAGTCTCCAGGACGCCACACACAGACCAATCCACTTCTCCAGCGCTCCACCTTCAGCAGTGCACTCCTCCAACTTGCTCTGATACCAATTGTTGGATCAGGTGCACAATAAACAATCAATTAAACAGCAGAAACACATAAACACAATATTTAACGTGGTTCACCCAACCAATCTGGGCTACGTCCACCAAACATAGGCATCAGGAATATATTAAATAAAATTTGGAGATTACATCAATGAAACTTTCACACTCTCTTAGCAAACCATCCGAATGGTTGCCTATTATATAGAATAGAGAATCTAACAACCTCATAACTCCCTCACATCAAATATAGGAGGCACTAACTCCCTCCCAACAACCTGGAGCTAATCTAGGAACTGAATCCCTATTGTTGTCATCCTTCAGAGATTTCTGCCTATTTGTCTCAAACAGAAAATCTCAACATATACATCCTGACAAAAGCTTTTAGTATGTGTTTTATTATAATTTGTGTGCACACAGGACATACGAAAGGTGCTGAAACACTTTGGGAGCAATATCATTTTCTCAAATGGTTTGGGCGATCCATCGAGCAGTGGAGGGTAGTTTTTCATGGACGCTTTATTCTTTGGATTTTCTAGCGCTCATGTTATCAGTTTCTTTAATGGATTTTTTTTAACGGTTTGCACTTTTGACGGGACGAATTGCAGTGTGGTGGAGAATATATCTGAAAGTATCGTCGCACTCCCTACCGAAGAAGGTAAGTGGAAAATTGATTTCCGAAAGGACTGAATATTCATATTAAAACTCCGGAGCGGACTTCTAATGAGCTGTATGTGGTGGATACATTATGAATTGTAGGAACCCATGGCCAAGACCTATTGCCTTCTTCTCCAGATGATCCAGAATGGCCTAAAGAACAGAGATCAAAGGAAATCAAGATCATGAAAAGCTGGATTGAAAAATACAACGATGAGTTTCTTCATAAATGATACCGCCATTGCAACTCATACAAAGCGTTCCACCAAAGATTCCGAAATGAAATATGTTCTTAACGAATAGACTATAGTCATGTTAAATTAAAATGCGTGTTTCAGTTGACTTCACGTTCTTGATGCCGGCCTACCGTGGCAGTATTATATAGAGGAACTGATTGCAAGTCAAACTAGGTTAAAGTAGATGAATAGAGTGTAGTTAAGTTAAATGGTTAGGGAAAACATATATTGTTTCTTTTGTGTAGAGTGAAATACGTGTTTCAGGTGGATTCACGTTCTCGATGCCGGCCTATGGTGTCAGTGTTCTAATTCGTGGGTGAAATCTATCAATTATGCAAAGTCAGGAAGAAAAAGGTAGAGATCATGGACATGATCCCTACCTCTTGAGTAGTGGCGGTTGTTTTTATGTGAGAAATATTATGTACATTATTTGTTGTCCAATTCCTATATATAAAAATATAAAAAAAATTACTTTGGTTTTGAGTTTATGCGCAGGAGTGGTGGATAGTGGAGCATCTTCAAATCCTTGTTCTTTTAAGAATCAATAAACTCTCCACTTTTATTCTTGAAAATCGCCATTGTCTTAGCGTGCATATGATTGAAAATAAAAAATCAATTATGGTGCTGGAGGCCTCCGAGTAAAGGGTTATAGATCTAACCTTATTCTCAATTCTCAATTATGGTGTTGGAGGCTTACAAGTAAAGGGTCATAGATCTAACCTTATTCTACGGATCAACTAAGTTTATTCTATGAATCAATTATGGTAAAATATAGTGTGAATAGTTTTTTTCTTTTTCCATCTGATTTGTATTAGTCTTTACGAAAAACACTATCAGATATATTTATAATTGAAGGATCTATTTATATTCAAAGCATGTTGATTATTTGAAAGGATCTATTTATATTCAAACCATGTTGATTATTTGAAATGTTTTGAGCAAGGTCCTTAGTTCTCAAGAAGAGAAGGTATTTTATTACTCCATGGTACTAAGAACTTTGACCTTATGACTATGTCCATTACCAAGTTTTGAGCAAGGTCCTTAGTTCTCAAAAATAAAAGGTATTTTATTACTCCATAGTACTAAGAACTTTGACCTTATGACTATGTCTATCATTAAAATGTTAGTCTTGGTTCACCTCCCAAATTTATTGATGCGCTTTCCTCATTTATCACTTCATTTATCAATATTTAAATAGAATAATATTACTTTCACTATAAACTTAAAAATATGATTAGATCAAATTGGTTTTCTCTTATATGTTTGAGCCTGTGCATGTTAAGGTTAATCCCAATGAATGTTTAGCAAACAAGATAATATGTAAATAAGAAGATTTGAGATGAAATTAGGTTTTGGATTTTAAGAATACATATTTTTAATGTCAATTTTTTCTAATAAATATGAAATCTTTAAAATTCTGGTTGTAAAACATGAACTCATATAAAAAGAAGAATTTGATCATCTTTTATCTATATATTTATATTGAAAAAATAGAATAAAATTTTTCTTTTCAAGAAAATCAAAGAATTTAAAAATATCAAAATTTCCCTTTAATCACCATACTAGTGGTAAGTGTAAAAAAAATTATGGTAATTTTAAGTGAAAGTACACCACTGGAATGAAAAGACTTCATCAATTTTGAAACTCTCATTCTTATTTTCATTCTAATAAGAAGTTTGCACTCTATAATATTATTTATAATATGAATTCTAATTTAAAACTATTACTGGTATATTATATTTGGAGAGTGAGTTGATATTAAAAAAATACCACAAAAGTAAAGTCAAGAATTATTTTCCATATAATTTCAAAAATCATTTTGATGCTTTTTTCAATGTTATTCGTCTATATCATAAAAAAAATGGTTACAACTTATTATAATTAATTGTCATGGTAAAATAACTTATTTTTTAATTATTTTGATGATGATGATGGTGGTTAATGTCCACTGAGACCAAATTTTGGTCTATCAAACCTAAAGAAAATGAATTATTTAGTTTGATTTAAGATTTTATTCCTATGCTCAAGAAAATGCAGTGCATTATATTAGATATCATTTTGGGATTCAACTGCGTTAAGTAAGTCATTCAAACATATGACCATTTCTATGAGAGGTAGTCGTAACTGACTAATTTCTCATGATTTTTGAATAGTTCACTTAGCACTCATTGCATCGGGTGATGCTCACAGGGGTGAAGAAGTGAGATTGAAGCTAGTGAAAAGTGGAGAACGAATCACATAGCATCAATCATCACTTCCAAGGCTTGCACCCGGTAACCAGGACTTCCCAGGAGGTCACCCATCCCAGAACTCCTCTGGCTCAAGCACGCTTAACTGTGGAGTTTTTCCCCACGATCAAGCCCACTTAGCTTGCTACTCCATTTGCAAAACCTTAGCAAGTATTGTGCCTCATGAACCATTCAAGTAGAGATCCCTTGACTCTTTTTGAATTTAAGTATGGGGGTTTACGCAGTGCATTATATTAGATATCATTTTGGGATTCAACTGCGTTTAGTAAGTCATTCACGTATGACCATTTCCATGAGAGGTAGTCGTAACTGACTAATTTCTCATGATTTTTTAATAGTTCACTTAGCACTCATTGCATTAGGTGATGCTCACAGGGGTGAAGAAGTGGGATTGAAACTAGTGAAATGTGGAGAACGAATCACATAGCATCAATCATCACTTCCGGGGCCTGCACCCGGTAACTAGGACTTCCCAGGAGGTCACCCATCCCAAATCTCCTCTGAGTGGGCTTGATTGTGGGGAAAAACTCAAACTCCACAGTTAAGCGCACTTGAGCCAAAGGAGATCTAGGATGGGTGACCTCCTAGGAAGTCCTGGTTACCGGGTGCAAGCCCCGGAAGTGATGATTGATGCTATGTGATTCGTTCTCCACATTTCACTATTTTCAATCCCACTTCTTCACCCTGTGAGCATCACCCGATGCAATGAGTGCTAAGTGAACTATTCAAAAAACTCATGAGAAATTAGTCAGTTACGACTACCTCTCATGGAAATAGTCATACGTGAATGACTTACTTAACGCAGTTGAATCCCAAAATGATATCTAATAAAACTAATTTTTATTGACATATAGGAAATCACATTCCTTATTGCGCTGAGAGGCACATTCTACAACCCAATATGACCTCGATGTGTAAGTATCTCTGTGCTCAAAGTTAAAGTTACGCTAATGTTGGGCAACATAAAAATAAAATAAATAAATAAATAAAAATAAATTTAAATAATGTTTATGTTTCTCTCTCCAATACATAATAATAATGAAAATAGAAAAAATTAATGTTGGCCCAAAACAAAAATGAAAATAACCATATAGATAATAAAAAAAAACTACAATACAATTATCTCATGAGTTTGAATTTGAATGGATCATAAGTTTGCCTTTAACAAAAAATCTTACCACATTAAAATTCCAAATTAGGTAAAATTTTAAACATCTCTACTCTTTACTAAAGCAATTACCATTTCTCAAATCAAAGTAAAAAGGTTAATTCAACATAAAGAATCCAAAATATTGCTCTAAAATCTTTTAATATTTCTTTTAATTAATTATTTATAAAATGAATCTTTAAAAGGAAAACCATATCCTATGATATATTAAAAAATTCTATACAATAAATATTTCCATGTCAAAGTTGTAATATTCCAAAAAATTCATTGATGTAGTTTTATCAATCATGGCTTGAAAAACATCATAAATATAAATTAATATTAATATTATTCAACTTAAATAAATTTTTTAATACAATTAATTTATATACTATTGTTATTTTTATATTAGAATGATATATATTAACTCTAGATATATATGGGAGGGAGGAATAAAGACATAGAGTGATAGAGGTGGAGAGATAGAGGGAGTGGGAGAAAGGAGGATATAGAGAGATATAGAGAGATGGAGTTGGAAGGAGAGAAAGGGAGGGAAGAAGAAAGACATAGAGAGAGAAAAGTGGAGATAGAGAGGGAGTGACAAGGAAGAGAGGGAGAGAGAATGTTTATGCTTGGGGGTGAGATAGAGAGACAAAGGAGAGATGGAGAGAAGGGGGGAGAGAAGGAAAGAGGGAGGGAGATAGTGAAAAAGTTGGAGGGAAAAGAGAGCGAGAGCGAGAGAGAGGGAGAGATAGAGGGAGGTGGGAGAGAAAGGGAGAGAGAGAATAATGTAATAAGAAAGACACATAGAGCGAAAGGTGGAGAGATTGAGCGGGATGATAAGGAAGATGGAGAGAGAGGGGGGGAGGAGAGAAAGAGGAAAGAGAGATAGAAGGTGGGAGAGAGGGAGAGAAGGGAAGAGAGAGAGTGAGGGAGAGGAGGGAGGGAAAGATAGATAGATATGGAGAAAGAGTGTGTATGTGTTTTGCGGTGATATAGAAAAACAAAAGAGATACAAAGGGAGATAGAGATATAGATGGAATGTGAAGAGAGGGAAGAAGAAAGAGATATAGAGAGGGAGAGATACATAAATATGGAAAGAGAGAGAGAGCATGTGTGTTTAGGGGGGTGAGGTAGAGAGACAAAGAAGGATAGGTGGAGGGAGATATAGATATATATAAATGGGGGAGAGAGGGAAGAATATTTATTGCACTAGATGCATTGATTTCACTGTAGATGGTGATTTATAATCCTATTTTATTTCTTTCACTAAAGGAGATAAACTAAATTAGAGGGGAGAGGAGGAATAAAGAGAGAGAGAGAAGGAGAGGAGTGATAGAGCGAGAGAATGATAAGAGAGAGAGAGAGACACACACACACACACAAATATAGAGGGTGAGAGAGAGAGAGAGAGAGAGAGAGATGGGGGGGAGAGAAAGGGACAGAGAAGGAGGAGAGAGAGGAGGAGCGAGGGAGGGAGAGATAGGAGGAGAGAGGGAGGGGCAAAGAGATGGAGTTGGAAGGGGAGAGAGGGAGGGACAAAGAGATGGAGTTGGAAGGGGAGAGAGGGAGGGACAAAGAGATGGAGTTGGAAGGGGAGAGAGGGAGGGAAGAAGAAATACATAGAGAGAGAAAAGTGGAGAGAGAGAGAGGGAGTGACAAGGGAGAGATGGAGAGAGTGTGTGTATGTTTTTGGGTGAGATAGAGAGAAAAAGAAGGAGATATGGAGGGAGATATAGATATAGATGGAGGTGGGAGAGAGGGAAGAATATTTCTTACACTAGATGCATTTAATTTAACATACGTGGTGATTTCTAATACTATTTCATTTATTGCACTAGGTGCATTGATTTTAGTGTAGACGTTTATTTTTAATGATATTTGATTGCTTGCACTAGATGTATTGGTTTTAGTGTAGATGTTGATTTCTAATCCTATTTGATTGCTTCCACTAGATGCATTAAGTTCAGTGTAGATGGTTATTTATAATCCTATTTGATTGCTTGCGCTAGATTCATTGATTTCATTAGATATGGTGATTTATAATCCTATTTTATTGCTTGCACTAGATGCATTGATTTCAATGTAGATGTTGATTTCTAATGATAATTGATTGCTTGCACTAAATGCATTGATTTCAGTGTAAATGTGATTTTCTAATACTATTTGATTTCTTGCACTAGATGCATTGAATTAGTGTAGATGTTTTCGAATTCTATTTGAGTTCTTACATTGGATGCATTGATTTCAGTGTAGATGTTGATTTCTAATTATATTTGATTCCTTGCACTAGATGTATTGATTTCAGTGTAGATGTTTATTTTTTATATATTTGATTGTTTGCAATAGATGCATTGATTTCCATGTAGATGTTGATTTCTAATCCTATCTGATTGCTTGCATTAGATGCATTGATTCAGTGTAGATGTTTTTTCTAATCATATTTGATTGATTGCATTAGATGCATTGATTTTAGTGTAGATGTTGATTTATGATTTGATGTAACTGGATGTATGATGGTACATTACTTTTAAAGTAATTGGATTAGCATTGTGATTGATTTTAGTGTAAGCACAAAAGAGTTATTGACAATGTGCATTGACTTTTGTGTTATAGTAATTTAACCTATTAATATTAGAGAGAAAGATATAAAATGTAAGATTTTTACTACAATAGCTTGAGTTAAAGATTTGAATGATTTAGGATTTCAACTGCACTTTTCATATAATTGATATGAAAATATGGCAAAATTAATGATAATAAGAATAGTAGAAGAAAATAGCTAAGGTTGATCACAATGAAGACTATTTGTAATTAACTACATTCTTATTATTCACTTTTTTTTGCCATTCAACACTATTACATTGCCACTTTGAATTCAAAAATTTTATTTCATAATTTTTCATAATTAAAGTTATTAACAATATCTATCATCTCAACAGATTGAGGTAACAAAACAAATTTAAAATTAAAACTACTCTTCAAGATATATTTAGTAATACCTGGAGGGACACTATTAATAATTAATTAGTTGTCAAAAATTGTGATACCTAAAATTAAATGAAATAGATTTGAAATATCAATCCTCCTACAAGTTATTGACAATATTGCCTTCCCTCTAAATCACCAACTAACTACTAATAGACAATTACATACACATATAGAAATATAACACAAAAATTGTGGCATTCACAAACATTATCATCCAAATCCAAACACACAAACCACTCAAAGCATCCAAACACAGACACACAAACCACTCAAAACATCCAAACACATGCGTTCAAACCATTCAAGGAAAGAAACATAGACTAAATTAAAGAACATAATTATATGGTCATGTCAAAAAAAGAAAAAATAATGTAAATTTTAAAGTATGAATTTTATCTCAAACATATACATAATAATGATAATCTAAAAATATGACATTTCTACCCTTAGTTGAAACCAACTGAGATCCATTTGACTTTGGATCTATCATGCACCGAGAAGGATCGAATCCCTCGAGGTGAAAACCTTTCCTCAAATTATACACTCCAAAAAGAAGGTTTTCACCTTGAGAGATTTGATCCCTCTCACTGCATGATAGGTCCAGAGTTAGATGGATCTAGGTTGGTTGACAATACAAGCATGTAGTCAGCACGATAATCCGTGTGTAACATAACATTCAAATATAAGGAGTATGAGAAAATACTTATCTTAGAAAACCAAACAAGTAGGAAACTAATATTTGGACTTCAACTCTCCACCCAACCATAGACGAGCTACAACCACTATTACTTTTAGTTGTCACCCCCAAGTGATATTCCAAAGGTTGAGGTGCATTGCTTTCAATGGGAACTTCAACTAAAGAAACAACTGAAATATGATATCTCAAGGCCACTTTGCCCTCATCCACTAGCTACATAAAATTTACCAAAACAACAAATAACACAAGATGTTTCAAAGCCACTCTACCTTCATCCACCAACTTCATAAACTTTTTCTTCAGTCCTCTTAGACTCTTTCATGCATTATAAATGTCTATGGCAGGATATCATAGTATAGAGTGTTCAAATCACTTTCAGGAGAAGAGATTCCATACTAAGGAAGTTTAATCAATGTATAAACTAATGATAAGTGTAATAAATCACCTATCTAGGTGGTTCATTAGTGAGACAAGCACCAAAGTTTCATCCCCTAGGGAAAATCCCAGTGGTTCTCCAACCTCACATGCACCCGAGTGATTCTTCCCAATACAATAAGTTCATCAAGCCACAAGCTTCCAGTGGTTTCTTAAGCCTTATAGGTAAGCCACTTCTCTATCTTAATGTGATTCCTTTAATTACCTATCAAGCCTCATTATAGAGGATTCCTTAGCTGGTTCTCTTTTCCAGAGTTTGATTCAATGACAAAGGCTATTTTTTTCTTCTTTTTTGCTATGCGCTCTTCCACGACAACTCTAGATGTTTCCTTCTCTTGATATGCTTTTGTGTATGCATGCAAGTGAACGAGAGTGCATGTATCTCCATATGAATGTATGAATGTCCTCCTTTTCTTTCCAAATTGACTAACTCCCCATGTTCCCCCATGATCGCACAATAGTAAACTACCTGACAATCTTTAAATTTTGTCCTCTTCTTGCTTGTGGTTGGATTTAAAAGACACCTAGAATTGTCCTCATTTATTCAGATAAATTTAATACATACTCAACTCATTTAATCTTCTCAGCCAACCCATGGCTGATATTTAAAACAAAAATTCCCTCAAGCAACCTCCTTCCTTAAGAAATGGAATCCATGTACCTCTCTCATCCATGTAAAAATAATTACAATTATTTACAAGAGAGAAATATTAACCAAGGAATATCATAGTCCCCTCCCTCTTGAGGGAGAACATCGTCCTCAGTGTTCAATGACCGTATACATAAAGCATGCTTTACCAAGTATTAAATCTTATGGAGATTTATATACATAGCTTTGTACAACATGTATAGTGTATTTACATTTTCCCTACTCAACAAATAAGAAAGGATATGTAGCCTACATCAAGTTAGCCATTTCCCATGTGGATTCCTTGGTCCCAAAGTGCCTCCATTGCACTTTTACTTTCTCTATTATTCAATTTGGAGCATGAGTTTCCTCCGATCCAGGATGCATAGAGGTTCTGGTTAGAACTCTCCCTCTAGTTCTACCTTCCATATCTATAATAACAACTTGATGATCAACTTGGCGATTATTTATTGTTGCATAAATTTTGGATACACTTTCAGCTACATATTTGATTATCTCTTCCACCTACATATTGTATAGTATCACACGAGGCTACTTACATCGTGGGAAAGCTTGTTGCAAATGATTTTCTCCACACGTCCAACACTCATATGTACCATTCTCATAACTCTTTACGCCTACTCAAGTGAAAATGTATTTTCCATCAATGTTGAGCCTACACTGACTCTCTTGAGTAGCAGGGGCTATATATGTTTCATTAGTTGTTTTCTACCTATTTCCTTTGAACTTGGCATTGCTTTTGGATTTCCAATTGCCTTTGAACTCTAGCTTGCTTTTGGATTATGCATAACAATGTTTCATCCTTTTTTATGGCATCATATAATGTTTAATTTTCATGAATTTCAATTTGATCCCTAAATGATAGGGGCAATCCATTGATGAACCTTTAAACTTTTTCCTTCTCATCTTTGAGATATGGCCCATATCTTTGAAATTCCACGAACTTGGTGGTGTATTCTTCATCCATCATTTGTCCCAATCTGATCTCATAAAATTAGTTTTGTTTACTGTCATAGTAACTGTTTGATAAATATTTATTTCATAAGATCCTTTCAAATTCATTCTAATTCATCCCCTCTTCAGTTTTGTCATTGACATTCTTGAAATATTCCCACCATATGCCTACTTTTCCTTTCAGACTATAAGTGGCTACTTTTTCTTTCATTTTCTCTATATAGTTATGGATTATGAAGCACTTCTTCATTCTAAGTAACAAAGCATATACATCTTCATATTTCTTCATCTCTCCATCGAATATGGGTGGTTTGTCCTTAAATTTCTCTAGCATATGATACCTTTCTCTCCTTCTCTGGTGGTGATGATGATGACTCCTGGAAGTAGAGATATAATTTCTACCAAAGTGATGCCCATAAGTTTTAGACATTCTCTATGGTGTACTAAATGGTGCATTCCCTCTCACAGTGTCTTCACTTTCCCATCCATTCATCCTTCTGTACCTATTACCATCTACCCCATTTGTTCTATCTTCTAGTTCCAAAGTGTTCTTTCTGTCTCTATGATTAGCCCCCAACTCATGTTACTTGTGTCTCTATAAATAAGAGAGGCTTTTTAGTATGATTGGATTTACCTCAGCTTGCCTTTCTTGGGCCCTTACCAACCTTCATTGTTTGCCTTACATCTCCTAATCTCGACCCTTAGGCTCTTCAAGGTATCCATTAAGTCAGGATAGTCTACCCCTGCACCTTAGCCAACTAATATTTCTCCTTTCCCATGGTGTGTGTGGTCAAAACTATATTCTACCATCTTATTGTTCCTTTCTTGGTCTTTAAGATTTATGTTATACCATCATCTACTATCTTGGGTGATCTTCATGTGTTGTCATGCACACACAACCCTATTAGAATAAATAAAATTTAATATGCATAGTGAAGTTTATCACCCTGATTCCTCTTAGGTGGCTGGTGATATGTGGATGGTTGGAACTAATCATATCATGTTAGATCATAAATATCAATAAAACCATGATATATCATTAGCATATATCACAATAAGATCAAGTCACATGTTAGTGTCTTGCTACATAATTAAATCACAAGGTAAGCATATCAACATACCTACAATCAACCAATCACAACCTATATTTTAACACTTGAACATTTTCTTTTTCCATTTTCCAAAATTTAATATAAAACCTTTCTGCTATGTTAACTCTATAATAGAGTACCAACTGATTTCCAAGGCTTAGAAGAAACCTTAGCCTTTACTCTTCCCATGATAGAGCCCATCTAGTCCAAGTGTTGAACCTTGGATGCTCTGATACCACTCTATAACACACCCCAAATCCTGATCCCAACCTTCAACACATGTTAGAAGGAGGCAAACACTATGCTAACCCAATATCCATGGTATGGTTATGGAAATAGGGTCCAAACTTTTCAACCCTTTTCAACTTCCTCAAAGCTCAAAGTAAACAACATCATTGTGTTCGTCTCATCGAGATCTTTCTAACGATATAAATTTCACACCAATCCAACTTATGGATCAAAGATATGTCATTGGAAGATAGGCCATTCACTACCTTGTCACATTGTTGTCTCTCACTGCAAAATTTGTTTTCAGTCGTCAAAAGGGTGCAAAAGAGCAGAAAAGTTGCAGCCATCTCCCAAGCCATATAATCTCTCAAATCTAAATCAGACCCTCTCCATTGGATAGTGCTCGGAATAAGATTTCCAACAGTATATGGAACTCCTCAAATGGACCTTTGAATCAGAAGATATGACATGTTAAAGTTGAGGGTTTTGTCATTGTTGAAAGGAGGAAAGTATCGCAGATCGTAGGTCCAAGAGCATATCGCAAATTGCACATTGGTGAATCAAGTAGAAATGAGGAAATTAGAGGTGTGGGGTGAAATCAACGATCAACAATGGTTGATATCACAAATCGGTGAATCAACTATTTCTCGTCAGTGGCACTAAGCGCATATTGGCGCCTTGTAGGTCAGATGCCCAATATATCGGAGGTCCTATATCGGCAGGTCAGGAAGTCCTCACATATCGAAGGTATGGAATATTGGCAATCAGTGCTTCCGGACATAACCACATTTGAAAATTTGTGAAATGGAAAATTTCTAATATAATGTTAAAGCGCTAAGAGGGTTGATTTCGATTAATAAAGAAATTGAATGCAAAACCAAGTGCAGATAGGCATTTTCTCTCTCCTATAAGGGGCCACGTGGAAGAATACTATTGGTCCCAATAAATCCACATGGCGTCTAACATCATCATGACATGGAAGTACAGAGGACACATGTTTTACAAATATGGAATTTTCAAGGGTCCTATGGGGGCATATCCGAGTGATACGTGTCACCACTCAGGAAGCGACATGTGGCACTGATGACATCATCAATCAGAAATCTATGATCGGAGGTAGAAGCGCATTGTGCATCACAAGGAATTTGACAATTGTGAACTATCGATAAAAGGGATCCAATAAAGTTGTTGGCACGCAATCACATAAAGAGACAAGGAGCGAAGGGGGTAAGCACTGAAGGGCTATCGCAATCGGAGATCGCAAACATGTCACGACTCCAATGTAAAAGCCCCGACTGGAAACCCCAATTGTGATCCACCAAGAAAGAACCTCTGATATTTTTCCAAGCTCCCGGTCACAACCCTCGGTCCTATGAGAAGAAATTAAAAAAGGGGCTAAACCATAAGGGGGCCAAAGGAGATCGGGACTCACGGTTTGTAACACTTTTAAGAGTAAGGGTCTCAATGCGGTGACATACTGATAGCACACTACTAGGCTTTAAAGGCGGATGGGTTGGTAGCAGAGACTTTGAACAAATGTATGGAGTAGTTGTAAACTGAGATGGGATAATCATGTAGAATCCCCTACAACAAGAAACAAAGGACCACATGGGCCACATAAATTAATTTGACTGCTTCACTACACGTCTTTGGACATTAAATGGAGGCATGTGACTCAAGAGGACTTAACGGCTCAGTATGGGGCTCCACTCAGGTACACAGTGAAGGGTTTCCCAGCCATTCTCCACTTCTACTCTGTAATAGGAAACTCACAGTCGATCCACTCCCAGCTCTAAAGAACGATTGATTCAAGAAATTAAGGTGAAAGCTACAGAAACTGGCCGAGCAGTAGGAGGGACACATTGTGGCAGAGATGTGGCCTAATTAAGGGCCTTCACAGGAATAGCAGAAGGACATTTTCCTCCACCATTATTTAGTTTCCCTTGTTTCTTTAATTATTCTATAATTTATGTTTATTTTGAAGAAAGGAATTGAATCCTTCAAAATCATTTTGGGTAGCAGAGCTATCACATGCCAAGATAGCTAGCCAATTAGATAGATGGATGCTCAGGCTGAGATAATTTTGTAATTAATTTCCAAGCTCCCCCTCTCCTTATAAGAGGGTGGAAGAAACACTTAATAGAGGTTCTGGAATTCTACACCCAAGTGTTCCAAATTCTTTGGTTCCATTTGGTTCTAATGGATTTTTCATAAGGGACTTGTAGGATGCACTATTGAATGCAATGGACTATTTATTTGGGCCCTCCAAGTATTAATGAAACTCTCTAGTGATTCCAATCACGGTAATGCATAGTATGTTTCCTCTTTTGTTGATCACTTCATGTATGTTTTTCTCCCTTTGAAATAGTGTAATCAAGTTGTTGTTTTCTCTCTGATTCATGGATTTATCTAGGTTGATAAATAAGTGAACAATCCCTATGTTTAAGACATAGTTACTTCTATTAGTTTGTAACATGTAGTACTTATATACAAGACAAATTTACTTCTTTTATTCGATTAACCTGCAGTACATGTGTGAGCCCAGATTTACTCATGATGTTTGGCAATAAAGGTAACCATGATATATCTAGCATGAAACCTTCATTAGCGCTTCACTGTTTCTACCATTCCACCTCCTCCCTCTTCCATATTTCTGTTGGAACATTGTTTCTTAGGATTCTGTTTGTTTACAGCTGTATGCATTGAATTACCTCCTTTATTTCCTCCTCTTCACTTTACTACAACGCCCATATTAAGATGTGCGTTGTTGTGTGATAGCCACCAGAATAAGGAATTTCTCTTTGAGGTTGGCCCGATTTACCCCCTAAACATTTGGATCCATGTATTGGCTTGATTTTACCATCATGAAGGTCGATTGAACAAAGCCCCGCTTTTATTATCTTTTAAACTTTGTGACAATTGGAGTGTTGCCGAAACCCCTCACTGATAATCTTCCAATGCCCTATTCTCTTTAAGATGTCCTGGGCACTGGTCTACAATCAACCCAGAGGCTGTCTCTAGGAATATTTCTATGTCTCCAGAAGCACTTGTGCTACATGTGCCATTAAAAGCAACAACACACATAATCAATGTTTCCACATGGAAATTGTACAGAGCACCATGTGGCGCCTAGCGCGCTCACCCCGTCACCATGGACATACCCACATGGATAGGCACGAACTCCAAGAGAATCAGAAGTTAGCCTCTCCAACACCACAACCTATTAAAGTAAGTGACAAGGTCCGACCCATGACCATTGACCTCGAGGTCAGCCCAATCTTGACCTAGGGATCTAGCTTGACCCCCAACCTGGCCCAACTCCTAACTTGTGGGTCTCAACGAAGTTTTATGATTACATACTTTGGGTTGGCCACGACTTCACTCTAATTTAGTATTTCTATTGACTTTTCGACCTTTCGACCCCCAACTTGGTAGGTCCTACAGAGCGACTTCAAGCCTATTTTTCAAGCTTTTCCCTTAGAAAAGTTTCTGAATTTCTTTCTTGGTTTACATAAGCGACGTGACCTGCAACTAACTCACTAGAAACATCAGATTCTAACAAAGACATCAAGAAATTATAAGGAATAGGAGATTTCATTCAGTGAAAACTCATTCAAGCGCATTTCTCCAAAATTCCAAGGAACTTGATTAGCTCCCCTATATAGAAAATAACACATTTCCTTTAATCACAACTCACATGCACGGAGAAATTAAACAATAAATGTCTAACAACTCATACTTGTTAAATTAATGAAAGAAATGCACCAATTCATGCCTATGAAACATTCACAAAATATTGATCATTCTTCAGACATGCTAACAAGAAAACTAATGTCCATCAACACTAATGAAATCCCATTCCTCATTGACAATACAAGCATGTACTCAACACGATAGTCTGCGTGTAACATAACATTCAAATATAAGGAGTATGAGCAAATACTTATCTTATACAACCAAACCAACATGAAACTGAGATCCAGACTTCAACTCTCCACCCAACCATAGACGAGCTACAACCATTGTTACATGTAACTGTCATGCCCCAGCTAGATTCCAAAGCTTGAGGTGGAGTGCTCTTAGATGGAACTTCGACCAAAACAAGTACTAAAATAGGATGTCTCAAGGCCACTATGCCTTCATCCACCATATACATAAAATTTACCAAAAAAATAACTAACATAGGATTTTTCAAGGCCACTCTACCTTCATCCACTAGCTTCATAAACTTTTCCCTCAATCCTCTTATACTTTTTCATACATTATAAATGTCCATGCAAGGATATCACATTACAAAGAGTTCAACTCGATTTCAGGAGAAGAGAGTCCACAATAAGGAAGTTTCATCAGTGGATAAACTACTGATAGGTGGAAGAAATCAATTCTACATGTATTTCATTAATGATACAAGCACTAGAGCTTCATCCCCCAAGTAAACTCCTAGTGGTTCACCAACCTCACATGAATCTAAGTGATTCTTCCCAATACAGTAGGTTCATCAAGCCACAAGATTCCAATTGTTTCTTCAACCTTAAAGTAAGGCCATTTCACTCTCTTTGTGATGATTTTTACCTAGCAAGCCTCATGATATAGGATTCCTCAACTACTGCTCTTTGCAGAGTTCAATTCAATAATAGAGATTATGCTTATCTTCTTTTTCGCTTTGCGCTCTTCCACAACAACTCTAGATGCTTACTTCTCCGCATATGCCTCTACATACAAGTGAATGAGAGCGCATGTATCTCCATATGAATGTATGAACATCCTCCTTTTCTTTCCAAAAGAATTAATTGCCTCATCTTTCCCCATGACCTCACAATAGACAACTGTCTGACAGTGCATCCCATGTTTGTCTTTAAATTTTGTCTTCTTCTTGCTTGTGGTTGGATTTAAAGGACATATGGACCTGTGATCAATTCTTTAGTTAGATTTAATGCACATTCATATCATTTAATCTTCTCATCCAATCCATGTATGATATTTAAAACAACAATTCCTCAAGCAATCTTCTTCCCCAGGCAATGGAATTTGCATCCCTCTCTCAGCCATTTAAAATAATTACAATTATTTACAAGAGATAAATATTAACCGGGGAATATCACATAATGTTAAACCATCTCTTTGACAAGTTGAATGGTAATCTAAGTATCACACTAAAGAGTGGTTAAATGAAACTACGAGAATCCAAACTCTAAAAAATACATCTAAGCCAAAGAGCTTCTTGACTTGCATGGATTATTTCTTAATAATTTTCTTCCATTAAAGAGAGAGAGTGCATTTCATTTCTTGTAATCCTAAGTGGCAAGTATGAAGTTGCAATTGCATAACCAGTAATATAATTTTTATCATTATGTCATAAGGTCATTAAACTAGTCAAAATATGTAAAACCAACTAAGATAAGATACCAGTCTAAACTATACTATGAGCCAAAATGGATTGTACTTTGGATATACCAAGTATCATCTTTGTTAATTTCCAATATTGGGTTCTTTCATGTACCTATATATGAGATCAATAGCACAAAATATTTTAAGGAAAGTATGATTTAAATATATAATGTTTCCAACTAATTATTATTACGAGGTGGTATCCGCTTTGGGTGAGGTGTAGGCCAAAAAATGTTCGACTGTAGACTAAGAAGTTATGGGCTCAATTTACAATCATCCATGTGACACAAATAATGTCACTTGCATACTTAGGTTAGGAAAGATAAATATTTTCATTGGTTTTAAAAACTTGGAGGCTAAGAAAATAATGCTAGTGGCCCAATCCTATCATATCAAATTTATTCTCAAGGCCAAGGATTTTGCATGGATTAGAAGTTTGGTGTCAATAATAGTGAGGATAATTTCATCAACATATGTGAAAGTATGAGAATATTGTCACTTATTCATTAATTATAGATATTAGGGTTAGAGTGGAAAGTAGAAAATTTAGACTCAAGAAAGAATTAGCCCATTTTTCATACAAGGCCTAAGGAGCTTGCCTAAGGCCATAAACAAATTTCTTGAGGTGAAAAATGAGAATAGAGTCATTTTGAAAAAATATGGGAGGTTGTTCCATCTAAATTTAATATTGTAAATTCTCATGCAATGAGGGTAGATTTGATAGGCATTTGATGGACCTCCATTGGTATGAGGAAAAATAGGCATGTACAAGTTATATGGAATTCATTTAATTGGGATTATGGGAAAAGGTTTCATTAGTAGTTAGTGCCTTCTACGTGCCAAAATCCTTATGTGATTAGCTAGGCCTTGTGTCTATCAACACTACCATATAAACATAATGGTTGTGTAAACCCATCTTGATATATTTTTGTTCCTTCTAAAAGAGGGATTATATCATAGTATCGTTCACCATTAAGGAACATAATCCTTCATTGTTTTTTCATCCCATTATCTATGGCCAAAATACAATTTAAGTGTTTTAAAATCAAGAGTCTCTAGAAGTTTATCCAAAGAGAAGAAGCTTGTTGTAATTGTGAATATGTTGGGCATTGATTAGAAGGATCATAAACTAGATCAATAATATTTCACTCGGTGTATGGACCCACAAAGAAGCTATGAGATGATTCAAGTTTTAGCTCAATAGACTCATTTGGGGGAGGAGAAATAGGTGGAACTATTTTTGTATCCTCAATGTCATTATCTAAAGAAGGAGAATGGTCCAAAATAGAATATATATTCGAACAAGATGAATACAAACTTGGTATGGGAGAAAAAGGAGATGGTATGTGCACCAACATGGATCATAATTTGAAGATGGAACATATATTTAAGCACACATTCATGTTGAGAAAACTTCAACAATATTAAAACCTCTTCTAACAACAACTTTGTTATATTAGGCACAAGAAGTCAATAACCTTTTAGATCCTTTGAATAACTAGTAAAATTTCACTTCTTACTTCCAGGCTATAAGGGATTACTTTTGTCATCCATTCAATGTTACTCCATGATCCTTTAGGTGTTATATTTTTAAAACCTTTAGTGGTAATTTTATTAGCTACGTAATTGACATTCTAAGATAGGGTTAGATATGGAAGAATCATCATGAGGTTGATGTTTTTCTAGAATGGGTACTAGAAGAGGTGATATATGGAATGTGTGAAGAGGATGAGAAGACATGCGGGGAGGTGGTGAAATTTGGAAGCTACTACGGATCATTCACCATCCATTGATTTTGATTGGGTCCTCCATAATCAAGTAAATATATATTCTTGCAAAATTATTGCAGAATTGGGCATGGATTTGGGGATGGTTATATGGAAATGGTAACATTTATAATGGCCTATGGTAGTAGGATTAAAATTCACAATGTCATTAATAATGGGTGTGGGGTGTTTTCCACAAAAAAAATAGAGGGAAATACACTATGAAAGATTGTTTATATGCTTGTTATAAATGTGAATAGTCTCGTTTCTCTAAATTGGGCTCTCTAGAATTTACAATTGGCTCTCAAAGTTCTAATCTTGGCTCTCAACATATGGGTTATGGGTGTTCATTATTGGTTTGTTAGAGTTGGTATACTTATAGGTCATTGTATCTTTTGTAAGAGGGATGAATAACTTAGGTAAAAGGTATAAGGATCAAATTTAAAGTAACCATGGTAAGTGTAAAGGGAGATTTAGTAAATGTATATTAGAATTTGCAACAATATAAGTAGAAGTAACTTATCATGATATATTTCCTAAAGAAGTAAAGAGAGAAGTAGATAAATTTGAGTGTAGGGTGAGAGAGAAATGATGCATGACCTATAGTGCTAAGGTTGATGAATATATATTTTAGTATATTCCAAACACTAGATTTGCATGTAGAACATATATAAAATTCCTAAAGTCGGTTGATATTTAATCACATATGAATAGATTTCATTATCCATGATAGTAGTGTTATCACATCAAAACTTTTCACTTATCACATTTTAAACAATCATACATAAACATGTCACTATTGACATGCATAACCAACATCTATAGCCCCTTTCAACCATTGCATGACCTAAAACTCATCGAAAATAACTTAGTCAAACCCTAAAATTGATCAATAATGGAAAGTGTAGATATCAACCCTAAAACATGCACATGACAAATGTAGATATCACTAAAATTTTTATGTTTCCCCATAAAATCCAAATTTCATTGTTTCTGACACTAATCATAACCTAAATTGGTATGATGGGACATAGTTATATGTACATGATGAAAGAGGTTGCCTCTTCTCTTTCCCATATAATGAGCTTAACCCATCAAGGGAAGATCATTACCATTGATCAACTTACATACTAAAATCCAAAAGATCAACTCAATCATGATTTATTTTCCTTCCGTGGATAGGAATTAAACCATGTCTTCATTCTCTTAATCGATTCCTAGAATATATAAAGTTTATACATTGCTTGGTAGATATTATCATCCTTCACTAGTAATAACACCCCTAGGTTCACCCAATGTTTATATAGTGACAACATCTCAAAAACTCATTGCTTAAACATTATCTTCATCTAATTCTTCTTCCCCATATCCATTTATTGATCCCATTACTCCTACACCTACAATGCCATCACACGGAAGGAGTTTTTCTCATAGGTCTCCCTTTTCTCAAGCCCTATTCTTATTTCCACCTCAAGAAATAGTAAGTAACCTTGTGAAGGCTACATTAAACTTACCTAATATCACATTAGGGATCCTAATGTCGTACTTGGATCCTCCAACCCCACCTACACCATTAATTCCAACTCCTTAAATGGTATTTACATCTATTTAGCCTATAGGTACTACCCTTGGGCCTTTTGTAGAATCTACATAGCCCCCCACCAAATATAGGAAAGGATTTTTCATTAGAGGTAAATTTAGGAAGACAAGGGATACTATTGATTCTAGACAAGATATGGACATCAAACCTCTACACCTAGAGTTATCCTTTAGTGTTCATTTTGTGATCTCACCAGACATCCAACCAATATTTGTCCATCACTCCTATAGTTAAATGATGATCTAAATTGGATCATTACATTTTTTTCCATCCATATCGATGCATTCAAAGTGGAATAAGTGGAGGAATCAGCTCACAAGACCGTTTTTACCGAAGGGATCCATTTTGGCAAAACGATGTTTGAAACCTTCTGGGAATGTTTTGATGCATCAAATAACATTTTTTTGGGATAAAACTTTATCACTTTAGTGCAGCACCTTTTCATGCTACTCTACACAGAGATAATTCCAACAGTGTAAGAAGTGCATCAATCAGAGTCCATATGCAAAAGTTATGCCACTTAGAAGTTGACCTTCCTGTTTTGACACCTATAATTTGGGAGGATGTCACATCAGCCCTCGTTATTCATGGAAAGGGGGCTATCCACATGATTGTGATTTAAAAGACTATAATATTCCATATTGTAACTCTAGTTAAGAGTTGATGTAGTTAAACTTAACCACTAGTAGGCTATCGATTTATGTTATAACTAGGCCACTAGGAGGAGGAGGAATTCCATTCCTTCGAAAGAATTTTATTCCATAGTTGAGCAAAGATATCTAGGAGAGATAGGTAGGAGGTAGAGCACACAAAGAGGATTTGTGCATTGTAGTGTTGGCTTGAGGGGGCTTGGACCTAGGTTTAGAGTTAGCTATGCTAACCAACAAAACCCTACACTACTGGCCCTTTCGGCAACAACCCGCTTAGCGCAGGGTGCAGGGTCACCCAAGGCAGTATCGGGAGATGCTAAAACCAGGTTTTTTCATCCATAAGGCTATGTGATGTGGAGGATAAAGCATTTCTTCAATTTAAGGCTTGATCTGATCTTTGTGAACCCTTATCCTTAAAATCTCCTAACTTAATGCAATTTTCAATTAAACAGAGTTATGAGCTTCACCTAAGGGTCTAATCATGAATAACATAACATATAACAGTAGACATAGATCTTCGTGGTGTAATTAGAACAATCTTATAGGTAAATGGAATTCATATAAGCATAAATACATAAAACACATAAGTATACAGTTCAGACACAGAATTTCTTCAAATACTCTTTATTATTCCACATCTTGAATACATATACTTTTATGACCTTGCGCACATAGCTGTAGGGGACCACACACTCAACTACAGACTTACCAAGGTATCCGCGCACACAGCAGTAGGAGCCTTTCCCTTTACCTGAATACAAAAATGAACAATTCAGACTCTAAGCATCAATTATAACATTGAACTTATTTCCATTAACTTCTTAATGACTCCTTAATGAATCGCTTTTATAGTGTTTACATCACATTACCATGGTATGCGAACCATGGGAGAAGCTTAATTCAACTCACCCCTTTACAAAATAAGGTGCTTTGACTTGTCTAAAATCCCCTTTAACTCTTAACAACCTGTGCTACTCGCACTCCGCTCCTCAAAATGCAGAGTCTTACAATATCTTATCAAAATTTGACATAAGACTTAGCAAAACTTAACCCTGGGGGACCTCGTCCCAATAGTCCCCCAACACAAAGATGTGATTCGTCTCGAGTCACTCTGTTAGTATCTCCTTGATGTGTTCTTTGAGGCTGCTAAATTCTAACTTCAAGGCTGAATTTCTGTTGTACACTACGTGACGGCCTACCGAACCTCTTCAACCAACTTCTCTGTAGTTGGCCCTGTGACTGTTAAGCTCATCGTCCTCTGCATCTGTTGAAGGGCTTTCAATTTTCTCTGGACATTCTATGACAATTGGCTTGCTTCGTCGGCCCACAATTACATCCTTTCTGAAATGATAGAGGTTTTTCGATGCAACTCATCAATTTGAGTCTGTATGGTTTTCCCTTCTTTGAGTCTGGAGAACTTCTACACAAGTGCTAAGGTCCGCACTATCACCTTGATCTCATCAAACTGCAATTGCTTCTTACGGATGTCAGCTTCAATTTTTTGTAGATGTGGGTCCTCCTGCAGCGAGGCCCACATTTCTATCATACTTTTAAAAATTTGGCTACAGTCGGTAACTGCAGCAGCAAGAACTTCCATATCGACTTTGATAGTAGCCTCGTGCTACTCTCGGGCTTTAGGAGTTGTGGTAGGTTGCAATTTCATCTGAAGCTCTGAAATCTACAGTTACAGCTCAAACTGCACCTTTCCCACCTTGGCCTTAGATTTTGTCACTATGGCTGCCATCTTCTGTAATTTCTCGACCAAAGCTGCCTCTGCTGGAATCTAGATCTTAGGAAGATCATTGCATACCTACGCTACCACTGCTTCCAGTTGTTGACTGTGCACAACGACCTCTTCTCTTTATTTTAGTGCCTGCATCATTTCCTCAAACATTTTTTGGTTGTTAGTCTTCACTTCTCTGATAACCAGTAATGCCTATTGTTCCCAGAACCTGAGCTCATCCTATACTCCTTGATGCAGCTCATGTAATGACTAAATGGCGAGCGTCGTAAGGTTAAGGCTCAAGTTCTTCATATGCAATAGGCATGCCCTGTCCCTTGAAGTCTTAATGTGCAATGATCCCTCCAGCAACTACATTGCATGAAGGTATGTGGTAAGCTTTGCTATTGAGGTTGTCTCGCTCACTTACTTCAGGCTCACTTGACTCGCTCTCACTTGACCCATGCTCACTTAAAGAACGCATGTCTATACATGCAATTCCTTAAGGTCATGTTAGACCTTCATTAATATTGATTGGTATTGATCTTTGATGTGTCCCCAGATCTCTTCCATTGCAGATCTGACGACATCCCCAATTTCATCAAAGTCCCCCTCCATGAGGGCTAGTGGCTTAGCACTAGCGGACTTGTCCGATTTTCGTTTCTTCTACGCTCTACTTCTACCTCTTCCTAATAATGAATGGAGACTCGAAGTCATACGTGCCCAAAAAAGGGTCTACCCTCTTCCTCCTCACTAGTTTCTGCATCGACTATGTTCTCTGTTTCTAGCACAGTGGGCTTCTCTAGGTTAATCATGACCTTCTTTGGATCTTTCTTCGGATCTTTCTTCTCAGCCTTCATCTCTACAACGGTCTTGCTTGTGCCTACTACTATTGTCATGTTGGTCGGGGTGAGCCAATCGCTCGGCCATTTACTGATAATAGCCAAAATATTTTCTTATGCTACCAGATGGCAGTGCATGTCAATATTTCATCAAATCCTTCTTGAAACATATATATATACATTATGAAAATTTACCTTCAACTTTACAATGCGGTATTGAGAAAATATGGCAAGTGATAATCACAGTGATTTGTTAATAACCATTCATAGGTCCATTTCGAACAAAACCCAAAACATCTTATTCTCCATGGCCCTTGTAGGATATTTGGATGCCCACAATGAGCTATATCATGCAACTTCATATATATCCTGGTCCACCATCAGGAACTGTGATTCCTCTGGTGCTCTCCAATCTATTAATGCAATCGAAAGTAACAACCATGCATAATGAAACGGGTTTCCTTCATCTTGTGCTTCGCAACAATCATCTAGGAATTCTCGACACAGATACGCTGCCCAGTTTAACTGGATCCCCTGGCTGCACTGCATAGCCAAGCAGACAACAGGGGCTGACACTTCATCTACACGACACTTTCTCATAATATTCCCGGCCAAAATAGAGGTGGAAAACCGCACACCTTGATTTTTGATAGAATTAACAGCGTAGCCCCGGGACTTCTCAATCAATCCAAAGTCACTCTTCATTTGATCTACTAGTTTCTTCTCCTATGACTTTCCTATAAAGAATCATTCAAATTCGCCCACTGACAAGGTAGTGCGGTAATCCGTTTGATCAACATCTCATCAATAGGGATGAGCATCTTGAGCTAAAGACACTCATCGTGCACCATAGCTAGCAATTGGCGCACACAAATAGTATTTATATTACTACGTCCGAAATGCAGAACATACAACATGTTCAACAATCCTGCACACTGAATTCCAGCAACCCACTTCATTGGTTCAACTCATGTGATGGCTTCTTCTTCATAATATATGGATATTAGGTACTCGCTAGGCTCAAACTGTGGGTATTTACTTCAATCATTTAAATCCCAATCTTCCATTTTCAGTTATGGTACCTGAGCCAAAAATTCGCCCTCAATAGGTACGTTTTTAGGTAACAACAGAGTGAAAACCTATATTAAATAGCATCAAGATCCTTTGTGACCTTGGATGCTAGCTTCCACCGTGGAAAATACGGAGGCAACTTGGAAATGGGTTCGACTTCTTTGGCGCTAATTTCTTAAAGACCAGTCGCCAATTCCTCCTCATCCAAGTCCCACAATTCCATTGGCTATTTGTTTTTATACATTTTTCCCTTTTGTCCCTGCTCGGTTGGAACTTTCCGCGACGATTATCGAACTAAGGTCCGTTGCAGTTTTTTTTTCTTCTTAGTTGTTGTTGTTGAGGCAGCACACTGCTTTCTGGGGGATCTCGGTGTCGTAGTATGGGTAGGTGGTGCAGAAGTCATGATATATCGAAGCCTTCTCTGCAATAATTCCCTCTCCAAGTCTGTCCAAGTCCACTTAGACATATAAAAATTCTCTTCACTCGCACTTAGGCACAAAATCACAAAATAAGCTCTCTGAAAGAAAAGTGTCTGAATGTGGAGTGGGGTTCCATATTTATAGCCTTTTTCGAATTCAAACTACTTGATTCCCTCCATATATCCCTCATTAATGCTTTTTTGGCGATATATTTTCATAATATACTCCTTAAATGCATTTCCCCCACTCCTTTTAATGGCAAAATTTTTGTCAAATCAATTGTAGTTGTTTTAATGTTCACTTTTAGGGTAGGCTACGAGCGACCCCTCCTTATGGCACAGTTACCTTGTCACATCTTCCACTTGCGCCATCTTCCTAAACATCACGTAGCCCTCCTTCTTCGATGGAATTTTTCCTCGACATAGTAGCTTATAGTCCTGTGCTCTCTTTCAATTGCTAGAAGCACTAAGACTTTCCTGTTATCATGTAGTCATTGCTCAGGCGTGGGATCATCCCTATAAACCTTCAATTTCCTCCCATTAATCCTACCAAGAAACACTTCCCCATTCAATTTCGCACGCTGAACTGCGACCCAATCCGAAATATCCTTAATCACGTATGCACCTAGCCAATGCATCTAAAACTTCACCAGAAATTTGGTAAACTTGTTGTCATACATCAGGACCAAATATCCATTTTTAAAAGTATGGTTCTTAATGTGACGATCATGCCATGCCTTTTCTCTAGCTTTCTGCACTTGCTAATGAAATCCAGCCAAAAAATGATCTTCCTCTAATGCAAGTAGTTGTGCTAGGCGTTCCTCCATTACGTCGTGATCTTCCATCTCGGTTACTACTATGATCCTAAGTCTGGGCACTATATATTCCATCGACATCACTACTTCTTGTCCATAAACTAGTCCAAATGGTGCTTTCCAAGTCAATTTCTTACAGGTCATTGTATATGCCCATAGAACCGCTAGTATGCGTACATCCCAATCATTCCTATTAACATTGCAAACCTTTGGTAGCAATAGGAGAATTTTGAGGTCTAAAATGGGCCTCCTAAGGAAATTATTAAATAATAGTGGAAATAATAAAATAAGATTAGATTACATCATCAAATTTTAGAGGGAAAAAATAAAAAACTATTATTTCAACTCGTATTTTCAACTTATTTTCTTATGGGTTTATTCAAATTTCGAGTGGCAACACTCGTTGGATGCATAATTTAATTCATCATCCAAGGAGTACTCATGTTGCATACTTTTGATGGACCTTGCTACATGAAAAATGAAAAATACATGGAAAAATGTGATTGCAATCACGTTTTTCATGTATTTCTCATATTTCGTGTAGCGGGGTCTATCGAAAGTATGCAACATGTGTACTCCTTGGATGAGGATTTAAATTTTGCATCCAACAAGTACTCTCACTCGAAATTTAAGTAAAACCTTAGGGAGATAAGTTTAAAATACGAGTTGAAAAAATGGTTTTATTATTTTTTTTACTCCAAAAATGGTGAATCATCCCCCATGGTTGACATCATCATCTTGAATCCTTTTGGTTCTTATAAAGTTTATTTTGGTTGTAGATTTTTCTTAGGAGGGCCATTTTAGACCAAAATTCCCCTAATGGGCATTCTCCAAGATCTTGTTGAAAGCTTCGACAATTCCATTCTCCTAGGGATGATGTGGTGTACTCTTCTAATGGTACATCTAGAATTATTTTGTTGAAGCCACTTTTGTCTCATTTAGGAAGTGTGAACCTCTGTCACTCATCAAAATCTTTGGGCATCCAAACCTTGACCAAATAAATTCGAATATAAACTTTGCAGCAGTTGTTGTGTTGCAATCCTTTACATGTTGTGCCTCAGCCCACTTGGTTAAGTAATATGTCACAATGATAATATAACGTTCCCCCATCTTCTTTCATGGTGGAAGAATAGGTCCAACGAAGTCAATTTCCCATTTATCAAATGCTTGTAGCGTGACTTGTGGATTTAATGGCAGTTCATCCCTTCGCAATGGCCTTCCGTTCCTTTGACATACATTGCACATACTCTAGTACTCCTTACAATCTTTATGTACCATAAGCTCCCATAATCCTGCTCACAGAATCTTCTACGTAGTTTCCTTGCCTACATAGTGTCCTCCAATGACACCACCTTTCGCTTTAGCTAGAATATTGTCTTTCATATTCAGGCACATATTGGGGTAGAACTTCATCCGATCCCATCTTATATAAGTGTCCGACAATCATGGAAAAATATGTAGCCTTGACAACTAATTCCTTCTTTTGTTGTTTTGTAGAACCTTCAGGAGCTATGCCAGTAGATAAAAAATGAGTAATGCCTGCAAAATGTTCATCCATAACTCTAACAACAAAGAGTTGCACGTCAGGTAACCCTTCATCAATATTAGTGGGATCTTCGTCATTCTCGATCCGAGAGAGGTGATCAGGTCTAGCATTCAATCTCCTAGGCTTAACTATCACTTCAAAATCATACTCCTGTAAAAGAAGTAACCATCTACATATTTCCCCCGAAACATAGGCTTATTGACCAAGTACTTCAAAGCAGAATGGTTCGTGTACATTTTAAAGTGCACACCTAGCAGGTAATGCTTGAATTTTTGTAGTGCATAAACCATGGTAAATCCTTCTCGCTCTATGATTGAATATTTCTTGTCTACCTTAGATAGTTTTCAATTGGCAAAGGCAATCAGGAGATCAATATCTCCTACCCCTGGTTGAGTTAAGAAAGATCCTAACATTATACAAGATACATCTGCAAGCACATGAAATTCCTTCTTCCAATTCGGGAATACTAGGATTGGTGTCATAACCATCTTTTCCTTCAGAATATCCAAGCTCTTTTGACAGTCTTCTTCCCAAAATAATGCACCATCCTTCTTTGACAACTTCTCCATGGGCGTAGTGATATGTGCGTACTCCTTAATAAACTTCCTGTAGTACCTAGTATGACCCAAAGTCACACGTAGCTGCTTTACATTCCTAGAGGGATCCAAATTGATAATTACAACAATCTTAGTAGGGTCTAGCATCAATCCTTTCTTATAGGAAACATGTCCCAAAAGTATTCCATAAGGTACACAAAAATTCATTTATTCATATTCAAGGAAATCTTATATTTTCTACATGTATCCAACATCAGGTGCAAACTAAATACATGCTTCTTGACTAGCCCAAACATTGTCTTATCACCAAAGTAGACTTCTAAAAATTTATGAATGAATTCCTTGAACGATGTGATTACCACCCTTGAGAAGATTGTAGGAGCACTTTTTAGTCTGAAAGGCGTGACTGTATATTGGAAAGACCCCCATTCTATAGAGAAGGTAGTCTTGCTTCTATCCTTAGGCATAATCTTAATTTGGTGATATCCCAAAAATCCATCTATGAATAAATAAGCTTCCTACTGACCAACATTTTCTAGAACTTCATCTGTAAAAGGCGTTGGAAAGGGATCATGTACACATGCATCATTTAACTTCCACAGATCAACATAGATCATGATATCACCCTTCTTTTTCTTCTCCTGGACCACCATAGGACTGATCCATTCTGATTCTTCTACAGGCTCAATTATTCTTGTCGTGAGGATCTTATCAAGTTCTTCTCTTACATTTCCCTTGTATTTGGGATTCAACCAATATGGCCGCTACTTAAATGGCTTCACATCTGGTTTTAGATTGATCTTCATCATACCACAATCTCCTACTATCCCCTTCAAGTCAGAGAACTTAGTTGGAAATAAATCTTGATATTCTTGTAATAATTCAATGACCTTGTGCACTGTGTCTTCATCCCAATAGTCACCAATGTTCGTGAATTTTGTTTCTACTTTTGAGCCAGTATTTACATGTTTTGTGCTCACCGGTTGTAAGATATCAAGGATCTTCATATCAGATCCAACAACTTCACGATGTCCCTTTGACTCAGGGATATTAATATTTTTTGGATCCTTATCACCTTCTTCCGTAGTAACATTGTAACATTCCAAAAAATGTTGTAGCTTCATACTCCAATCAGGTTGTATCCAAGTGATAGGCTCTACGGGAGTTCAGAAGATTGCTTCTTTAATCTACTGAAGCACTTCATCAATTCATTCAAACCCGTCTTCAAAACTGAATGTCAGCAAGAAACTCTCCTTCATTTCATCCCAATCAATAGTCTTGTGTCGCAGCTCCATCTCTAAATACCAGTTCCTTGGGATAACATCCAAGATATGAATAAAGATATGCATCCACTCTGGCTGAGGTATCTCACCCCACGCCTTAGTCCATTGAGCCAGATGTTCGCATGGATCATCCTTTCTTGTGTACTTTTCAGTGAGTTGGGTGTTTGCGTAGCCAAATCTTAATTGCATCATTCTATGATATTCCTTCTAGTCATCGATATTATCCTTGTGCATACCCCACCATCTTGTAGGTTTAGCTCTCAACGCTAGATCTAAGGCCTGGAACCAATGCTCCTATGGTATGTCCCTTTCAAAATGGTCAAAAACATATTGAAATTATCCAAGCCATCATAATAAGGCAAATTACATACCTCCATAGATATATAGCATATCGACTTTGTAAGTCAATTGCATTGTAGCGTAGACACCTCATACAACCGATTCTGCCAATTTTCTAACTCTTCATCTGAATCTAATTGGCAGGAACTCTCCTTCTCGCAGCTGATCCTTCCATCCAAGGTGGGATTGATCTAATCTTCCTTTCGTGCAGTTATCTTATATATGTGCTCAATTTATTCATCTTCATAATAATCACGGACTGGTTCTGTGTATCGTACACCTTCTGCTAGATCCAATGGAACAGTCACTCAAAGATCATTCTTTTCAAATACCATACTTCACTTCATTAAATTAATGATTGCGTTCATGTCAAAGGCCCAATCAATCCAAGCAACGCTATGTATGGATTATTGTCATCTACTATCTCAATAACTTCAAAATATTCCACTGCACTTGCGCCTTCAATATCTATAATTATTCCATGTAGGTGACCCATTGGAATTATCTTTTGTTGGTTCACCATGCACAGCTAAATTGGCGACCACTATAACTTAGGCTTCCCCATATGTTCCCAAGTTTGCTTTGGAAGTACGTTAGCTTCAGAGCCCAAGTCTAGGATTACTTGTTCTATTTCAAAATCACCAATCTGCATTGTTAACCACATCTCCCTACCAATTCTCTTCTTACTTCGGTTCACCTTATTGACTGCACGTTTTTCTGGTAACATTTATCCTTGATGGTGCATTTATCTATCATCTGTCGCGGTCCTTCAACTACCTTCTAGTCTTGCAATAACTTCATGCAGGTCTATAGAAATGATTTTAGCATCGTGGGATCTAAATCCTGCATCCCAGTAACTTCTTCAAGTTTCTCCTATCGCGGGACTAGTGGCATCTAATTCCTAGATGTAGAAGCACTTGGATCCATAAGAAAATTCTTGCCTCCATGAACATCTCTTTTTCTCTATGTAAATAAAACCCAACATTCTTCTCACCAACTCTTCGAAACCATAGATCTAATATTGGTTGTTTGCCTTTGACCTTGTACTCACCAGTAGTTATACCGCTTCGCGTGATTATGTTGATAATGGGATCATCTTCGTGCAGCTTGGATCTCATCATCTGAATATTTTTTATCAATTGTTGGTTCTTCTTCTCCTTATCTTTGTTATTAATATTGGGCAATGTTCTATGACATGATCAAATTGCTGACAATATTGACAAGAAGAGTGAGTTTGATTCTAACAGTCGCATGCAAAGTGTCTTGGTTCTCCACAATTGTGGCAAATGATATGGCCCTAACCTCTTCCAGCTCCTCCTCCTCATCCTCTTTGATGCAGGGCTGGCCTGCAAAACCAGGATCTTTTAAATTCTTTCTCTCATAGAAACTTGATTAGTTCACAATGATCATAAGAACATTAAATCTCATATGAAAGCCTTCAATTAAATTAAAGAGTCTTCGCCCATCCCATAGAATTCAACCCAATTTCATGAAGTTCAACCTAAATGAGTCACATCCACATCATGTATTCATATCCTCAATCCAAACTCCAAACTCCACGCATGTAATATATAACTGTTGATTATCAACTGAGCTCGGAATTCGACACAGAACATTGGAATTCACGCATATAATACATGAATGTTCTCGGCTTCCGCAGTTGTAGCGATCTTCCAGTGGCTTCACACAGTTATCTTTGCGGCATACTAACTTCACATGGCTCGGCGCTTCCCCAACGTTACGTATTCAGGCGATACAAACCTAGTAACCAGACTCGTTATGTTTGCAGCATACTAACTTCATATACCCCGTCGCCATACTTATATACAACTATCCATACTACATGCAAAGTAATTCTTGCGGCTTCCAATCCATATTAAAGCTGATGCAGTTCTGATTCTGACCACGTCCAGGTACCCCCTGCCTTCATCGTGTCAACATACCATTGCCTGGTCCAACAGCATTACATGAAACATGTTCACTCAAGTCTAATATAAGCCTCATCAATCTCTCCAATTTGAAAACCTCGGTGCTCCACGCGAACATTCAAGACAAACTAATGAACCCACGCGTTCCTGCCCTCTCCACGCTAATACAGTCACGCCAAAAGAATTTGGGAATTGTGTTGGTTTTAGCATATGCCGCCACCGTCACTTGATTGGAGTAATACACAAACCTTTATGTATTACATACAATTCATTTCGCCCCGCTTGGCAAGGTATTCATACCCAGGTTTTGTATATATATTGCCTGCAATCGGTTACGCCAAAGATTTTTATATATATACACAAGGTTATATATGTCCACAGGTTTATTAACACACAGATTCATATATATTATATACAAATAGATGTGCCATGTGAATCTGCCGAATTTTCCAAACTTTTACAGCGATTTTAAACTATATCCATTAACACTATAACATCGAGCATTTTAATACACATCGCCATCAAACCATAAGATACATGCATAATATCAGAAGATCCATTACACTAAAACGCTGGAGAGGTTTTAAAATTATACTTTGGCACGCTCCTCCCTTTCTGCTGAGAGCTTAGTTGCCTTCTTATTTATAATAATAATGGATACATACATAAGGAATAGAACAGACCTTATCTCTTAGGAAAGAAGCAGGCTTTTTTCCTTCTTACACAATGATTTAAAGCTTGAAGCTTTTCTAATTTTAACTGAAAAACATAGAAGGTCTATCCCAATTTTTTTTCCTAAACTATTTTTCCCATATCCTTTAGAAAAAGAATATTTACATAGCTTTACTTCCTATTTTAATAACAAAATACTAAAATTTCTCACACCCCCCTTTTTATTCCATATTTACAAATATCATACACCCAACCTTAAAATTAATCATGATCTCCTGATCATGTGTTGGGATCTATGTATGCCTGGATCCCACACCTTGTGCTGCAAGTTTCCATTTGCCGCTGCTTTTGTCTATTGTTCTTCTCCAGGTCTCCACACTTTATGTTGCATCGCTCCACTCGCTGCACTTTCACAATCTTCTGCGGTCTTTCTTTTGTTGCTACTTCTGCTGCTTCTCTTCCTTGTTGATGTCTTCCTCTGAGACACTTTCAACATGATTCTTCTGATTAAATCAATTTCTTTGTCTAATAAGTCTTCAGACTGCTGACTTCTTGCCTCTATGCTTGTTTTTGTTTTGACTGCCACCCAATCATCCATGCCCTCTTGTTTTCTAGAACAGAAAACCTCTTCTCCCTTCATTTGACTTCTTGACTGAGTCAAATATTCACCAGTACCTGCAACAATACCTGCATTCACAAAACACTTGTTAGAATAAAAATCATAAGGCATCAGTGCCTTACTTCCCTTTGCCAGCATTTCATTATATTGATCCCAATCATTCTTGAGATTATCACTCAGTCTATCCTCAGCATCATCTTCTCCGAGAATGCATCTATATTCTGGTTCATAAAAGTAAACCTCTTCATCTTCATTCACCTCTGCCTTTATATTCTGAATTCTTATCCTCTGTACTTCTAGTCTCTTCTCCAGAACATTTAACTCCTGCCATAAACCTGTCATCTCCTTTGAGAAGATTTCTATGCAATCTTCAATACTTTCCCAAGCCCAGCTTTCTGTTGTTACCATCTCATCACCTGCATTCGTACATAAACTTTCACCAAGTTCAACAGTTTCAACTGTTTCTTCACTTATCCCTGCTACAGACTGATTCACTTCTTCAACATCCATAAGAATTTCCTCTTTTACTGTATCAGTTTCACAAGATTGCACTTCCTCCTCAGTAGAACCTGTAATCACATCACAATTGTCAGCTATACAAAAACAAGAGTTTACATTATCCAGCTGATCTGGATCTACCCAATAACTCAAGAAATCATCAATGATCTCCTCCTCTGTTTCATCAATGGAAACCTCCTCTTTCAACTCTGTTGTTTTGAGTTCTTCCTATTTCAAATGTTCATCCATCATCTGCTTAAGCTTCTTCAGCTCCTCTTGTAACTGCATGCTTATCTGTAAATCTCTTTTCTGTTGTAGCCTCTGCCACTTCACTCTCTTCCTCAGCAGTAACCCATGTCTCTGGTCTTTCACATCTTCCTGCAACAGCTCCATCAATAGCTCAAGGTGAACTGCTATCTCAACTTTCTCTTTCTCATACTCTTCTTGAGTCAACTGTTGTCTTATGCCATTCGCCTTGGCATATTTCTTCTCTTTTCTACTGTGGCCCCTTTCTAAACCTCTGCTCTCTCCTTTATGACTTTTAGTAGTCATCTCCTTCGCCAAAAGTTCTTCACCTATGAGTTGCATGAAGCCTCTGCCACAACAACCTCTCTTGCTGCCACTTACCTCACCAATCCTTCCTTCCGGATCTGGTCTTTTGGTAATCATAGTTCCTCTGCTGGAACCTTTTGAGCATCTTCCACTACTCCTGTAGGCTTCCCTCATCTGCAACTTTATTCAATCTATGTTGAATCTTTAGGTTCTTCCACATTCAATTCTCCTTCTTCCTGTTGAGATTTCTTCACTATTCCTGTAAATCAATATTCATCAGTCCCCAAAAATCATCACATGCAATTAACTTAACAAAAAAACACTTGAACCTTCAAAAAGAGCTATTCCTTCTCTGATACCACCTGATGCAGGGTTGGCCTGCAAAACCAGGATCTTTTAAATTCTTTCTCTCGTAGAAACTTGATTAGTTCACAATGATCATAAGAACATTAAATCTCATATGAAAGCCTTCAATTAAATTAAAGCGTCTTCGCCCATCCCATAGAATTCAACCCAATTTCATGAAGTTCAACCTAAATGAGTCACATCCACATCATGTATTCATATCCTCAATCCAAACTCCAAACTCTGCGCATGTAATATATAACTACTGATTATCAACTGAGCTCGGAATTCGACACAGAACATTGGAATTCACGCATATAATACATGAATGTTCCTGGCTTCCGCAGTTGTAGCGATCTGTCAGTGGCTTCACACAATTATCTTTGCGGCATACTAACTTCACATGGCTCGGCGCTTCCCCAACGTTACATATTCAGGCGATACAAACCTGGTAACCAGACTCGTTATTTTTGCAACATACTAACTTCATATACCCCGTCGCCATACTTATATACAGCTATCCATACTACATGCAAACTAATTCTTGCGGCTTCCAATCCATATTAAAGTTGATGCAATTCTGATTCTGACCATGTCCAGGTACCCCCTGCCTTCATCGTGTCAACATACCATTGCCCGGTCCAACAGCATTACATGAAACATGTTCACTCAAGTCTAATATAAGCCTCATCAATCTCTCAATTTGAAAACCTCGGTGCTCCACGCAAACAGTCAAGACAAACTAATGAACCCACATGTTCCTGCCCTATCCACGCTAATACAGTCACGCCAAAAGAATTTGGGAATTGTGTTGGTTTTAACATATGCCGCCACCATCACTTGATTGGAGTAATACACAAACCTTTATGTATTACATACAATTCATTTCGCCCCGCTTGGCAACGTATTCATACCCAGGTTTTGTATATATATTGCCTGCAATCGGTTACGCCACAGATTTTTATATATATACACAGGTTTATATATGTCCACAGGTTTATTAACACAAAGATTTATATATATTATATACAAACAGCTGCGCCATGTGAATCTGCCAAATTTTCCAAACTTTTACATCGATTTTAAACTATATCCATTAACACTATAACATCGAGCATTTTAATACACATCACCATCAAACCATAAGATACATGCATAATATCAGAAGATCCATTACACTAAAACGCTGGAGAGGTTTTAAAATTATACTTTGGCACGCTCCTCCCTATCTGCTGAGAGCTTAGTTGCCTTCTTATTTATAATAATAATGGATACATACATAAGGAATAGATCAGACCTTATCTCTTAGGAAAAAAGCAGGCCTTTTTCCTTCTTACACAGTGATTTAAAGCTTGAAGCTTTTCTAATTTTAACTGAAAAACATAGAAGTTCTATCCCAATTCTTTTTCCTAAACTATTTTTCCCATATCCTTTAGAAAAAGAATATTTTCATAGCTTTACTTCCTATCTTAATAACAAAATACTAAAATTTCTCACACCCCCCTTTTTATTCCATATTTACAAATGAAGAGGGTCTTGATGCTCCTGCATCACTCTTCCTCATCCTTGGAATCCTTCGTGAGCTGCAGGTGAGCCTTGATCATTTTGCACGTAGGTTTTAGCCTACATTCTATACATCGAAGTCCTATCCATTTCAATTCATAGCTTCGACAATTCCTTTCATCATAACCAAATGATTTACAAAAGTTACAAAAGAGTTGCTTTGGAGACTGTACAAACTTTTTTAATAGATAAAAACTATCTATCGAATGTTGTCCTGACACTTGGCAGATGCTACACCAGGCACTTGCACTAGTGCTTGATCCAACATGAGATTCTGGCTTCAGCGAGTTGGGACCCCCCGCAGTTATATAATCCAGGAATACAGGGCACTGATCTTTATGATGACCTTCAGTCTTTCATTTTGTGCACCACTTCAGAAGGTGTTTCTGATTTAACCTCCTTTCCCTGCTTTAGATCCTGCAACTCCATATGCAGGCTTGCTAACTCCGATTGGATTTGTTGAACTCCTTTATTTTTGTTTTGGATTGACAAAGCTTCTAGCTCAATTGCAATGTCCAATGCTTCGGCTTGAGACCCAATCTTCTATTGAGATAAAGACAATCTTAAGTGAGGTAATAATGTAGTTATGTACCAGTCCTTATGTTGTTCATCTGAAATTTGAAGATTACCTTGGCTCAGTAAAAACTTTAGTCTCTTATATATATCCCACGTAGACTCATTAACCTTCTACTTGATCTCCTTTATTTTGGTCACACACTAAGCTTGCGACTTCAACTTCCTAAATTCACCATTCAACGCATCCTCCATCTTAGCTAACGAAGTTGTCAGATGATTCATACTATATTTGATGTACCAAGTAAGTGCTATTTCTTGTAGCCCTATAACCAGTTGCTCTTTCTTCATGTCATCATCGTTGAGCTGTTGCGCCTTCCACACAACTTTTATGACGAACCAAAACTGATTGGGGTCCTTTGATCCTTGACCCCTGAATACAAGCGTTTTCACTATATTCACCATACTGAATAGAGGAGGTGGAGGTGTAGGTGTATGAGGTGGAGTGGATGGATGTGAAATTCTAGAAGTATCCCGATCTACTAACTATGTCGCACTTCTGGGCGTACTAGGGCTACTTCTTTCTTATTCACTTCCAGACTCTCCCAATAAAGGATTGTATTCACTTCCAACGAATTTGTCTAGATCTACTCTGAATCGCTTTCAACTTTGCGTAGATCCAGTCTGACCTCTCTTAAACATTAATTTAAAAGCATAATCCCTTTTTTGCACAACAACGTTTTAATCTAGGTCTTTAACAATTTCAAATACTTACCTCTTGGACCTTTGAAGAATCAACATTCAGCTTCGTTATAAGACACATATGTATCGATTGCAAATTTAGTGATGAAATTGCCCAAGATACTATCAATCTAGTAATCAACATCCCTTGCAACCTTATAATCAGATCCTTCAAGATGATTGACTAATTCTGGAGTCCACACAACAGGATCATCGTGCTTCCAAGTAGGTTTGCTATCCTCTAATTTGGACATCCACTCGTGTAATTTGCAAGGGAACGTCGAAAATAAAACTTTGTGCACTTTTGTGCAGCGATATTTATATAACCACCTTTCTTTTGGCAAATGTGGATTCTCATTCTCTCGAGCTACAAACTCGTGCAACTTTCAATCTATCCATTTCTCAATTTCTTTCTTAGTTGGTATCCATAGACACCACATCACACATCCCTCAAATAGATCCTGATCACGGCAATGAAACCATTTTTTGGCTTGAGGGGGCTTGGAACCAGGTTTAGAGTTAGCTACGCTAACCAACAAAACTCTACACTACTAGTCATTTTGGCAAAAACCCGCTTAGCACAAGCTGCAGTCTCACCCAAGGCAGTATTGGGGGATGCTAGAACCAGGTTTATGCATCCATAAGGCTATGTGATGTGGGAGGTAAGGAATTTCTTCCGTTTAAGGCTTGATTTGATCTTTGCGAACCCTTATCCTCAAGATCCCCAAATTTAAAGAAATTTCCAATTAAACAAAGTTATGAGCTTCGCCTAAGGGTCTAATCATGAATAACATTACATATAACAATAGATCTAGATATTTGTGGTGTAATTAAGATAATCTTATAGGTAAATGGCATTCAATTGAGAATAAATATAGAAAACACATAAGTATAAAGTTCGGACTCATAATTTCTTCAAATACTCTTTATTATTCCATACCTTCAATACATATACTTTTATGACTTTGCACACACAGCTGCAGGGGCCCACGCACTCAGTTGTGGACTTACCAAGGTCTCCATGCACACAGTAGTAGGAGCCTTCCCCTTCACCCGAATACAGAAAAGAAAAATTCAGGCTCTAAGCATCAATCAATAACATTGAACTTACTTCCCTTAACTGCTTAATGATTGCTTAATGAATCCAAGTATATAGTGTTTACATTACATTACCATGGTCTGTGAACCATGGGTGAAGCTTAATACAATTCATTCCTTTACAAAATAAGGGGATTTGACTTGCCTAAAATCCCATTTGACTCTTAAAAACCTGTGCTACTCACACTCCACTCCTAAAAATACAAAGTCTTTACAATATCTTATCAAAATTTGACTTAAGACTTAGCAAAACTTAACCATGGGGGACCCCATCCCAACATGTAGCAGATCATGGGCCATGTTACCCACCACTTGTGGTTAGTATATATAGGAGAATTTTTTTCTCTTATATCGTCCTCAGTTAGTAGCCAGCGACCACCAAATTGTTGGATGTGCCATTTTCTCCGCCACTTAAGCCAACCATGTGGTACGTTGCCCACTTGTCATGATTGTATGTTTGAAGGTGGGTCTCCTGACCCCAAAGGTATGGATTTTCATTGGTATAGTTGAGAAATTCTCCTTACTTGACATGAACATTTTGGGCATGGATTGGTGGGGGGATTCGACGAAAAGAGTGGCATAGGTTTGTACTTTTGTCCCCACTACCTGATTTCATGGTTAGCCTTGTACCCTAATCACGTCAAATCTCCTTTACTGGTCATTATCTTTACGGTTTACACTACATGGAAAATATTTATTTTGGGTGTGTAGTCTCGCTTCCCTACACCATATACATCATCCCCTTTTCACTCATTTTAGCCCTATTCATCTCTTTTCCCATCAGGTCCACATAGGTTTAGCATCCCCCATCCATTGTCCATACCTTGGATCGGGCCTTGAATGATTCCCCAGAGATTGACGCAACTAAAAAGAAAAGAAAAATAATAATTTGACCACTCTCAATAGGAAATGTACCATAAAATGAAAAAGATGGTCAGGACATACAAATTTAACGCATGGGAAAAAGAAAAGCATGATCTCTACCCCTTATCCATGACCATCACCTTGGTTCCTATGGGCCCTAAATGAGCCCCCTATTTCATTAAGGAACCCATGATTTTCCTAAACCCTAATGGGCAATTAAGTGCCCCACATTAAGCGGTATCCACTGTTATATATTACACATAATATTCTCAATCCCTAAAGCCCCAAACAGTTATGAAGAAAAAAATATCAAAGGAAAAAGGCATATGAAGAAGGGTGGAAAAACAAAGATTGAGTAACTCATGTACCACAATTTTCTCCCTCCTACACTCATATACCTAGGTGTGGGATTCCCTTATTATAGCTACCCTTGTGCCATTACATGTGGTAGGGAGGATTCCCCTAATCCCCACACTATTCCATTATTATGTCATCGCCACCTATCGTTTGATGGATGTACCATGGAAATGGCACCCCCTTTAGAGGTTGAAACCACCTAATAGGGTCCTTGGTTAACCCCATATTGAGCTTTGAGATACTTGTACATGCCAAAGCCCACTATGGAATGGAATGCCACCATGAAGTCCCCCATTGATTCCATGACTTGTAATCTCTTTTAATTGATTATTCTAATGATTTATTGTATTTAAGGGCAAGTGGACACACTGGATCTTATGCAGGATTGCAAGTGGATCTCCATTTGGGGCTTGGTCTCCCTATACGAGGTCCTATCCCTCCAAAGGGCCACATTGGCACTTGTAGGGTGAGCATTGAAAGCCATGGGCCTCCAACATAGAAAAGTTACTTCATGGATCCTCAGAAATTCTCATGGATTGCTCGTGTTTCACATTTTAAATGAGGATGATGCACCTGGTTCACCATGCCCAATAGTCCCCACAGTTGCACCATACACTTGACATATATTACAGGATGTCTCCCATTGCAGAGGGAGGGCTTATGTCATTAATACACCCTGGTGGATGGTCTTTAGGCATATTCGATCCATTTGGAGACTCATGAGGACGTCCTTGTTTCCCCACACCCACTTGGGAGCACCACAGGTTCTTGTTTGGAGAACAAGGGGCCAACCCCTTGTCCATTATGTTTGGAGTCCATTTCTACATCATGGCACCCCTTGGACTTTAGTAGGCCTCTTTAAAGGCCCAATGACTCACTTTTTTTATCACTCAACCATCTTGAGAGGCTTATATTTACATTATTGAGCTATTTGGTGGGCTTTTCACCAAAAGTATTGTTATTATGCACATTATTTTATTTTAGGGGCTAAATTAGACCAATTTAGCTAAATCAAATTCATTAGAGAGTGTATAAATAGAAGTGAGATGATTCATTTTCATCATCATCACTTGGATTGGGATATTTTCTCTTGTGATATTTTTGTTGTCCTTCTTGGAGGACGAGTTTGGATGAATGGATGAATTTTGATGTTTGGATCTCTTTCATTTCATCTTGGAGCTTCACTATTGGAATATGTTGATGATTGGATATACTATTTCTTAAATTTAAGTTCTATTTTAATTTTATTCTTGTTATTTACTTTTGTCACATGCACGTCGCTAGGATTTTTGCTATACTAGGCTGAAATTTACTGCTTTTCTCATGCGAAATTGTGAAATTCAATCTTTTATAGCATTTCATCATGTCATGGGCCATGTATGAATAGGTGAATGTTCCTAGAGATAATTTATGTTAAATACAACTCCATAAGTCATCATTTATTACAAACCGAAGTGTGAATTCCTTGCAGCAATTGTTCTCATGCTCTAAATGCTATGTGAAGTTGTTGAAGGCCTCCTTGATTGAGTGAACTCTTCCCAAAACATAAATTCTCATTGAGCCCATCTCTCCCAAAGGACAAGGCACTAATCCTCCATTGGTGATCACTCAAAAGCATATTTTTCTCACCTCTCTCTCTTTCTTTTTAGGCCTAGCCTCCATAGGTGACCTAGGGCATCGATTTTCTCATGATTCATCCACAAAAAAGTTTGATCTCTTTCCCATTATTGTGTTATTATGTCTTCTAGAGGCCCTCCAAATTTGAAGAAATTCCAACAGTGGGATCTTGGGATATTTCAAGCCTTAGCTCCAAGATTGATTATTTCCTTTGGTTCCCCTTAGTTATTGATCTCATTTATCATCGCATCAAAATGAGTGAAATTACCTCTTTGATCCCCTTCTCCCCTCCAGTTAGGTCAAGCACACCCTTGATTGATCAATTCCATCCCCTTGACCTAATTTTGGGTCCACTTGGTCCCATATGGTCTTGCAACTTATTGAAGCTAATTTCACAAAGGCCACTTGGAAACCATGTTTTCACAAGGATTTCTAAGACTAGGAATCTCCTTTACAAGTCTTATCCTCAAACCCTAGCCCTTTAAATCCCCTTGGCCCTTCATAGAGAGCCTTACACCTTGCTTCTCAAGCAAGAAAGACATACATTTGAGCCCCTCTTGTGAATAGGCCATTAGAATCACCTTTTTATTCATCACATAGACATACCCTTGATTGTGATTCCCATTATTTCAGGTCTCCTCCCATTAGTGAAAGTCCATAAAGAGTAGGATCCTTAGCTAAGGTGAATGTGGGCTATCACTCCATTGTTGCCCTCACCCTGGTAGTTGCTCTATAGGAACCCCTCTTGGGACTCTTGCTAGTTTGAGTAGTAAAAGGCCACAATCATTACTTATTTGTACCTGCAACCTTATTTTCTAGACAAATAAAGAGAGCAAAGCGACCTCACCTTCCAGCTAGGTTCTCTCTTGAAATGGTTTCCCAAAGCATATTTTTTTGACTTATGTGTGTGTGAGAGCTTATTTTTTCGTTCTCTACTTTTCTTCATAATTTTCATTCGCATGTATGCACTAATTACAGTTAAATTTAAAGATCTAGAATTTTAATAAAACTGTAGTAGTGTAAGAAATCATAATTTTAATATATATATTACTATCAAATATGTTGTGATGAACTATCTAGTGGAATATCCACGACAATTTACAGATCATTTGGTATTGGAGCGGGTTTATTTGGGTATTTTGTGGAGATTTCGGGGATATAGATAAGCAGGGTCGAAAATCGTGAAACCCTAATCATGGCCAACAAATCTATAAACAAACCTTGTGATCTTGCAAATGTGAGGTTTACGTGGCTAGAAAAATAAGTAACATATATCAATCGCAATGTAAGCCTCTTCATGGTGGCCTTAAATAGCAAGATGGGGATATTTGGAGAAGATAGGAGTTCGAATGCAGAGGAAAAATCTGAACGGGGATTAGAAGATTAGGGAGAAACGAAGAACTAGTTGAAGAAAGAGTCTGGAAATATCAACTTGGATCGAGTGTTGTGAATCAATGCCTGTTTAAAATGGAAGCAGAAGTTGATATCAAGCCATATAACGACAAGATCCACACTCTGAAGTTGAACCACAAGTTGCAACAAATGGAAATTTATTTCATTGTCCATCATATCGAGGAAGGGAAAGGATCTCATTCACGCAGATGAAATTAGAGGGCCATGCACTAACTTGGTGGGAGAGCCACATAGAAACCCTAAGGTTGGAGGGAGGATTTCAAAATTCTCATTAAGTCACAATTTTATCCCATTGGGTATGTGGAGGACCAGTGGATCCAATGGCATCACTTTAGGAAAAAGTCGGGCCAAAACGTGCAAGTGTACACCAAAAACTTCTAAAATATGGTTATAATATTGGTTATCTCTCCAAAGAACCCATATGGACTCCTCAAGTATTTGGAGGGTCTGAAACGTCATCTACACGAGCAAGTGATGTTGTTCGAGCCCAAATCGGTGGATGAGGCTTGTGTACAGGTGCAATAACTTGAAAACATAAGCCTAAAGAGAGCGCAATCAAGTGGATTCAAGAAGAAGGAGCAACATGACGCTTCTAAGGAGGGGAAGAAGAAAAAAAATGGGAAAAAGATTAGAAGACGACAGCCACAAAACACTAGTGTAAAGATCCTAGCAATCATTGTAACCAATACAACATCGATGTCCATACAGAGGAAAAACGTTGGAAATTGCATCCAGAGATAAACCCAAAGAATAAGAAGAAATATAACAAGAAGAATCTCATGGCCATAGATTCGAGGAACCAAGTTGAAAGAAGCTCGAACGTGGATGAGAAGATTGTATGTACGTCAATGCAGAAGGAGGTCAATCTGAGTAGACTTCAACAACAGGAAGAGAAAGAAATGATCAAACTCTTCCATATAAAGATACAGGTCAAGAAGACCAAGATTGACGCTTTGTTTTACTCAGGATCGCAGGCGAATCTCATTGCAACAAAGCTAGTCAAGAAGTTGGGGCTGGAAGTTCGTGATCATCCCAACCCATATCCATTGGATGGGTAAATAAGGATTCAAAGCTGAAGGTAACAAAACATTGTAAAATTAGATTTGCTATCAGTGTTGATTTTCTTGATGAATTAGATCTAGATGTGTTTCCCCTTGATGTATGTGGAGTCATGTTTGGGAGTCCATAAATGTACATGCGAGATGAAATATTCATGAGGAGATCCAATCTGTATTAGCTCGTCAAGGATGGAAAATCATTCATCATCAACATGCACAAAGGAAAGTTGAAAATTTCACTAGTAAGTGCCAACCAAGCCAAGAAATTGATCAGTTCTAGCAAGAAGTATGTTTTCTTGCTTTTAAGAGAAAGTCAGTCTGAAGAGGAGTCAATAAGAGACAAGGCATCCTTAGAGGGGTGTACTAAGAAACAATAACAACAATTGGAGGAGTTGTTACAGACATATAGGGATGTGTTTCAAGAGTCCAAAGGGTTACCACCTAAGAGAGAAGTGGAACAGGAGATCCAACTATTTCCAGACTCTCTATTGCCAAATATTAGGTGGAGAGGCTAGAATACATGTATTCTACAAAACCCAGAAATTGTTTCTTGAAATTCCACCTAGAGATGGCTTAATTAAAATAACTAATTAGTTTTTTAATATTTCCTAAGTCTAAACTTAGGAAATATGATTAATTAAAGAGTATTAATTAAGTCATGGTGAGAATCTTTTAGAAAAAGACTTGGATCGAGTTCTATTTAATCGTAGCCATCTATTAAGTTTTAATTATGGTTGTTGATGTCTCAACGAGAAATTATAAGAAGAAACTCGATGGGGCTTGGAGAACACACACCAGCAGTTTGATTTCACTAGTAGATCGATTTCCTGAGTAACAACGTTGATTTACCAAAGAGAGAGCTAGTGAGCTCGAAGCAGTGAGAGAAAGGCAGGGATAGTAAGCCTGGAGGAAGTTTTTCTAGTTCCAGTGAGTGCACTATAGAGAGGTAGGGAATGCCACGGAGAGGTAGCGAAGAGCCACCAAGAGGTAGCATATTGCTTCAGAGGGGATTATGTATTTTGTTCAGTGCCAAAAGCTGGAAGGAGAGTCCGGAGGCCAGGAGGATCCATCTTCCAGACATCAGTTGATCATATAGCAAGAGGGAAAGCAGTTCCGAGTTGTGGGACGTAGTACTGTGTAGGTTGATGCAGCGCTGCGTAGAGACAGCAAAGAGCAGCTCAACTTGAGCCAAAGTCAGTGTTATATCGCCAGTGGGAGTGAGATTTTTATCACTAGATTTATTGCCAGTCATTTCTCTGTATGGATTGCTAGATTTGAGCATCCATAGTCTTGTACTCATATTTACTATTGCATAGTATTAAAGCCCTTAGCTGCTACACTAGTTTTCCCGAGTTGGATTTTTCCAAAAATAATTGTGTATTTGTGTGTGTGTGCATCTATTCTTCCAACATTTTAATTTCTTCCGCAGTGTTTATTTTGTGAAGGTTGTAGTGTATTTAATTTGATATTTGTCGTAGCACACAAGAAGTAAATTGTTTAAATTGAATTAACAGTTAGAAGAATTAACATCAGTTGCTGCAATAGGATTCAAGATTTGTCAAATTTTCACACTAGCCTCAACCCGTTGAAGCTCATCTTCCCAACTTTGAAGAGATCCTACAACACTGAACAACAAATTCAATTATATTGAGAACCAACTTCAAAATTTCTTCTCTAGTGTGAATCTTGTTGTGATACCATGCAAAAATTATGATGTAGATTTGCAACTACTTATGAAATTTTCTAAATCACAAGACACAAACCTACTATACTGCTCTGCAGAATTCAATTCACAATCTAGAATACAAATCATAAACATGCAATAGGAAACATCACACATACATAGTGATTTATCTAGAGAAAAGCAACTGCTCAAAACCCCTTCCTATTTGTATTGCATTAATCAAATAATAGAGATGTAACACATATGTTTGCTCAAGCCTAAGAACAACCTGCAAGTGTATAGTCTATCTCTCTCCCTGACTGACTGACTCTGGCCAACACTTAGCCAACTTTTAAGCCCTCCAAACCCTTATTTCCTTACGTTGTTCCTTGAGGAATTAGCCCGTATTATTTAAGGATTTTCCCCTCAATTAATTGCACAATCCATAAGGTCTGATCTCTGATTGCACGCACCTCCTGTACACATTGGAATATTCTACAATTGATAGTACACTACCTTGGAATCTCCATCTTAATTGGGTAACTCGAATTCTCTGTATGCAACAATTATTTTGGGTTGATTGATTAGTTATATGGATGATCATTAAGTGTGACTGAAATCTCACTACACAACTTGACCTTCCACTAGTTCCTCCAATAGTTAGAATTAGTTTAACTAACAATAACTCAATTTAACTTAATTAGATTTCTACAAATTAGCAATCACTCATGCTTATCTAGACCCAAGGCCTCCAACTCGAATTAATTGAGTTAATTGAGTGACAAAAGTCATGTCACCTTAGTTAACTACCTCTAAGATTTCCACTCAAATGGAAATTTGAATTTTCTCTGGTTTGACCAAGGCAAATTCAAACTGAGATTTTATTGCTGCATTTTTCAACAAACAAGAAAGATTCACTAGAGTTGAGGAATAAAATGGTACAGAGTTATTTTCAATTTAGAAAGTTCTTATTTAATTAGAAAGGAGTATTTACAAGTGCCCCCACTCAAATAGGAAAATGAAAATGATAAAACGAAAACTAAAAGCAGAAATAGGAAAGTGGTTGGTAATGAGGTGAATAATGAGCATCTTAACTAATTATAAATTAAAATTAAGCATAGATTAGACATGTGGCTTAGCCTGGATGGGTAGCTCGATTGGTTGAAGCCCCCCTTGCCAAGTCATTTTCCCTCTGTCACGGAGCTTGGGTTTGATCCTCCTCGGGTCCATCAAGGTTGGGCTCCTTGTGGTAGAGTCGACTAGGCATGTGGCCCCTTCAGGTGGGCTTACCTAGGGGTGTTAAAAGGGAAAAAAATGAAGAGACGTGTTTTGTTGAGAAATAAGCATTTTAGAAATTTAGAAAAAGCATTTTTCCATGAGAATGGCGAATGACATGAGGCATAGAAGCTATAAAAGGAAGGGGGGTTCGCTAAAAACAACACATTGATACACCTTAATGATGGATGATTATCGTAATGCTTAACAAGATTCTTAACCATGTTGATTTATCCCCACTTTACAATAGAATATATTTTTAATTTGTAAATAAACTTTGTTACAATACTATGGGTCAATGCCACTGTTTATCAATACCACATGCCCAAAAAAACCATATCTTACTTCATATCCATATGGCATCATTTTTAATTAATCAATTTAATTATAAAAGCCCTATTTCAAAATAAGCATGTTTGTTGGCATAATTATCATTATTATCATTATAAAAAGAATTAATATATAAATTAAACATATATACATTTAAAAAAAAAAGAACAAGATTCTTAACCATGTTGATTTATGGTACTTTATAATAGAGATTTTTATGTTGCAAATAGGTTTTGTTACGATACTATGGGCCAATATTATGGTTTATCAATAGCACATGCCCAAAAATTCATAACTCACTTCATATGACACTGGCCCATATGACATTATTTTTAAATTAATCAATTTAATCAAAAGGACAATAAAGACATAAGTAATTTCTATATAAATCTCAACTTTTGATTTGTGTATACTACTAAGAATGTTCTAAAATTTTCTATGGAGGTTAAATACCTACCATCCACCTAATAATTATTGATAATTAAATTAAATTTTTGGAAGCCCTATTCCAAAATAAACATGTTTATCCTCATAGTTTTTTTTTCTTTCTTTTTTCAACCAAAGAAATAACGTGTGGAGCAACTCTTATGCGTACATAGTCCTACCGGGGATTGGACTACGAAACCTGTGGGGACCAAACTTCCCCACCTAACCCTAGTTGTTATTATTATTATTATAAAAAATTAATATATAAATTAAAATATATACATTTAAAAAATATGGAGCAAGATTCTCAACCGTGTTGATTTATTCCCACTTCACAATAGAGATTCTTAATTTGTAAATATGATTTGTTACTATATTATGGGCCAATACCATGGTTAGCAATACCACATGCCCAAAAAACCATAACTCACTTCATATGACACTAGTCTATATGACATCTTTTTAATTAATTAATTTAATTAAAATTACTATAAAGAGATAAGTCTCAATCTTTAATTTGGTTGGGCACACTACTACGAATATTCTATAGATATTAAATCTTTATCATCCATTTAATAATTATTGATGACTAAATTAAAATTCTGAAACCATATTCCAAAATAAACACACTTATTAACATAAATAGTTAATCAATTAATGCTGATTAAGATCACTATAATAACCTTCACAAAAATATAGCACATGTTACCAGCAAACAAACTTGTCAACCTGCAGCCATTTGCATGTGTATACTCTCCACCATGGTTGTGACCTGCATTGCTACTGCTACTGGCTCTCGAGGTGCACACTGCCCCTCTTCTTCCAACCGGCCAACCCATGGATCAAAGAGTTTAAATAGCTCTCGACGATACATTATGTATTGTTAATAGCTATCGAAGTGCACAATGTCAGTCTTCTTCTAACTAGCCAACAGGGATCAAAGGGTTTAAATAGCTCTCGAAAATACATTAACCATGGATTTGACAAGGGAGTATTCTTATAATTATTGCTATATAACTATTATTCTAATTATTGTTCTATAACTTATAGTTTTATAAAAAAATTGTTTTTTTAAAAGGCAATCATGGTTTGCCATCATTGAATGAGTGCGGCAGTAATCCACACAAGACTCGTCAAAGGCCGTATAATATATCAGGCCTAACCCCAAAATCATCCAAGAGATTTGACCTCGTGACTTCTTAATAGATAAGGTACTTAGCAATAAGGGCTCAACCAATCAATTGAGCTATCCCTTAGGGTTATTAGTTCTATAACCATTAAATAATTATTTTAGTTTATACAGTGATGTGTGGTGAGACCGTTGGGTTCGTTGGGTGAAATCCACAAGATCAGAGTTCAAATCACATTGAGTATACCTTCCTCCTATGGTGTGCAGCTCAAGGAGTAGACTCCCCCTAACTTAAAATCATAAGTAACTATTTTAGCTTTGTAATTATTATGTAACTAGTACTAACTTGTACACTAAATCTATGGTGTATGGCTCAAGGAATAGACTCCCCCTAACTTCTTAAAATCATAAGTAACTATTTTAATTTTATAATTATTTTAATTTTGTAATTGTGCAGGTGTCCTGCTCAAAAAGTAAACTCCCCTAACTTAAAATCATAGTAATTATTTTAGTTTTATAATTGCTATGTAACTGGTACTAATTTATAGTAACTATTTTAGTTTTATAATTGTTATGTAACTGGTACTAATTTATAGTAACTATTTTAGTTTTATGATTGTTATGTAACTAGTACTAACTTGTGCAATACATTTATGGGCTTTATCTCGGACCAAAGCCAGATTATTTTTATCTTTACATAATCCTCAGTTTCTAATTATATGGCCTTCATGTAATTAGTATTCCAATCTACAGTCTTTTTAATGAGAAAGAATACGCGAAGCGTATCCACGAAATTGAGAATACTATTTATTGTAACACTCAAATGTACATGTTTTTGTCTTCTACCTTTGTCTCATTTGTACGTCCAGACAGCTTACGTAATCCATACTACCCAGCTCAGATTTGCACAATGTTTGCCAGATTTTGAAGAGTCGCATATTGGTTGCAAACTTCTATGAGATTGATGGGATCAGTTTGACACTGCAAGAAAAACAGGTAATTTGTTGGTCACAAGATTTTCTATCACCTTGATCCTATCAAGGTATTAGAAAGTTCTAAACGGTTCTGAAATCTGAAAACCAAATGCTGAAATAAGAAGGTTATCTTTGTGGTCATGGACAGTATGAACATACTTTTGATAGATATAAATCTTCCAACTTGGATGGAAAGATTCAAAAGCCATGATGCCTTCTATTATGCAGTGAACCTAATTGTCAGTCCAAAGTGTTTGTATCAGTCTATGTTATTAAGCACATTTGAATCTAAAATTGTGATATGACCATGGCCTTCTTGACTGAAAAAGAGCACTGCTCTGTCAAACAGATTTGTAGTGGAAAAACAGTCAGGTGTCGTAGCATTCACACGGCTCTCAAACAACCAATAGCTATATAGCAGATTCCCCTTATGATTAATCTAAAATCTTCTATTGCCTTAGGAATTAGACACTAGGAATTTATTAGGATTTGTTGCGTGTTAGAAACATGGATAATCTGCCTGTATATAAACCAGGGCTTCAATAACTTAGCGGCAGAAAAGAGTATGCTGTATGCAAATTAGTAAACACACATTTGCAATCATCCCACAGGGTTAACTGTATGGAACCAAGTGACCGACAATAGTTAAAGTTATGTGTACGATCATATAAAGATGCCATGGCAAAGCATATATAGCTAAAACAGTTCGAAAGTTTCTATCAATAACTTTGAACATTGTCAAAAGAAGTGCATGGACAACAGATTGCAATATCATAAAAGCATAGACAACAAAAATCCAGGACAGAACATATGTTGGTGAGCCAATTCTTCATTCACAGCCCTTCCTTCTTTTGTTAATCTAGTCTAGTCCACAAAACATAGAGAAGAGCGTCTGCAATATTGCTATTTTACAATGGCAGAGATCTCAAACCAAAGTAGGGCTAACCCCAAGCAGAATATTTGGGTGGGCTGGCAACATAAAAAATGATGCTCAGACAATGCTCTTTAGGATAGGATATTACACATCAGCTTCCCTTAACATGAACCTCTTTAATACCTTAGACATAGGTTCTATGTAAAAGGCTTTGGTTATTTCTGGCTGACCACTATAAAATAATTCAAGGCTATAGAGATGCCTCTTTGACTAACTTTCTACATCCACGTTATTAGATGGTTCAACAGTTTCATGACGACTCTTACAGTATCCATGTTTCACAACGTGAGTCTCAGGCAAGCAAACGATCATCATATACACATCCCAAAATATTTGTATAGTGAATCCTAAGCACAAAGTAGCCAAAAGATAAATATAAAATTTCTTTAAACGTGTCCAGGAAAGTTTGTTTCATTACTGAACCAAGATAAAATCATAAATCCTATTATAGTAAGTTCAAAGCATGATATTGCTTGGTAAAGCATGAGCTTCTTGATTCAAAAGATTTTTCCATATTCACGAGAAGCCCAAATGGCCAGAATTTTACACGTCGAGTTAACAGCACATAGACGCTAACATGAGCCAATCTTTGGCAGGAATGTGACTTCACAGTTTACAAGAACAATCTGCCATGCTTTTCAGATGGATGAGGATCCTTGGAAATTTGAAAATTAGCATAGTCGTTGCTCAAGTCTGCATAAAATCCACCCCTATGTCTTAATTACACTGAATGCATGTACAACATCAGTTCCACCAAAAAAAGAAAAATCAGCCTGACAAGTTGACTACAATCAGCATCCTAAGTCTTACACTTGATGTCACTCTTACATAATGATGCTGGAAAACATCAAAAACGGGCTTCTTTGGTTGAGAGAAACCAACGTCAACCAAATCACTAAAGTTCTGGCATGGTTGTGAAAAACCATACAAGACTGAATGATATTCCATAATAATTGGGAAGTCTGAATTCTGAAAAAGGAACTGGCAAAGGAAAATAAAAGACGGGCCAGTTTTTTTTAGGTACTCAACAAAAACATAGAAGAACCCAAGCACACCCCAACATTGCAGCACAATTGTCTGACCTTTACAGGACCAGGAGAAAGATTGGATAGACTCTTACTTTCCACAAGGGAAAACGGGGTCGTGTATGTCTTTGAGAGGACATATTTAGAACAGGGTTGTTGGTTGTTTCTTCAATTCCTTGAAAGCATGGCTTCAAGATACATACATTCCATTAATCTCCCCAAGTCTGCTAGATTTTTAAGTAGTTTCTGATGCATTCATTTTACAAGAGCAATTGCATTTGGGCTCATTTTCAGAAAGTTCCTGCAAAAGACCAAGTCAGCTTTGTCACAGTCATTATTCTATTGCCCGAATATAATGAACATAATAACTGTGCCATCAAAGAGTGTTCTCATATCCAAATAAAAAGTTAACTGCATGAATGCTCGGTAGCCTACCTGAACTTGTTTCTGAAGGAACTTGATATAATCAACTGCTTCATCTAACATGTCTGCAGTGTTGGTTTGCTATATGCAGTAAAAAAGGTCAAAAAATGGGAATAAAATATTACTGTAACTCTTTTGAATATAAATCAAGCATCATGAATCTGAAAAGAATATGATTTCGTGAAAGAAGGATATCTCAGTCTTTTGTCTAATACGAATTGAAAACCAAAATATTTCAAGAGAATGTGAAATGCATACCTAGAGTTCTGCAAGACATCTAAACATGTAAAAATAGTCTCATATCCCTATAGATCTAAACAATTGCAATCCATTCTAAAATTCTCAGATCCGGCAACTCAATATGCCACTTCTCAAAATCTCACCAAGTTTCTTACCTTGTCCATGTTTGGCACAAGTTGCTGCAAATTTCTCATCTTTTCACTGATGCGTGTTCTTCGGACCTGAAAGTAACGTCAGTAAAATACCAAATAGTTTATCAAGATATCTAGAAACTCTCGCTTTAATGCAATAGATGTACGGACATTGAATACTAACCCTTTCTGCAATACTTCGTGGATGTGTTGCACAGCCTCGCTTTGCTCGAATCTTGCAAGGAACCGAGTCCTGGAGTAGCTTCTCCATTGCAATTTCGGAAGGTGATTTGGTTAGGCTGAACTGATGATTTAATCCCATGGGAACATGACTACTTGGCTCTCCCTTCTAATGTTGCAATCAGAAGAAAGATTTTCATCCATCAGAAAAGCATCCTAGACTAGTAATTTGAGCTATAATCTCGGTTGCACATCTAAGAACCAATAGAAACAGAAAAGCTCAGCAAAAACATTCTTAATGTGATATGCAGCATAACAAATAAGCTCTCAAGCTTTGAATGGCACTATAACATGACTGGTCTTTACAATTTTATCAAGTTTGTTTAATTGAGAACATAAATAACTTAGTTTGTCATGACTTCAAGAATTAAACAGCATTATTTTCACGGAATTCTATGGAGAAGATTCAACTGATGAATGAAAGCAATAAACATTACTAGCATTCAGTGTAGCCTTAAATTTGCTTACAAACTGTAGCGAAAGTTTTGAGGAACCTAAATTGGCATATTTTAAAAGCAAAAGCTTACCTGTGACTCTGCTAGATTCAAAGCAGGCATCATTTTCCCATTCAGATCTCTTACACGCTTCCTCGCAGAAAAGGCTGCCCCATCTTGCATGCCTGCAAAACCCTCAGAAACTATCACTGTATCATCCCATGATCCAACCCGGAAGCTTGACATGTAACGTTGGACTCCATTGCCATTGCTTAAACTACCATCATCTGAACTGCTCCCACCCAAGCTATCAGCGGAAGAGCCCACGGGCATATTAAGATTATCCACAACTTGTGGCAAACCCATGTCACTCAGCTGAGAGGAAAGCCCTGAAGTAGAACTACCCTGCCTCATAAAATTCATTTGACTTGCGAGTCTGTTTGGTGCAACACTTGATCCATTCTCAGAGGAAAGGTTTTCCATATTCCTCACTGATCCTATTGAGTAACCTGCGAAAAAAGGCATGGTTAGGAATGCGAAATACTATTGGCGGTGGGTTCTCTTCACGATACAAGTTGTCATTATGTTTCTATCAGAAAACTGATTTTAAGAGCCCGTTGATCATTTAGGCATTTCTTACTATATGAGCCCCAAAATTCTAGAGTAGCCTTCACAGAAACCAAAGCGAGGCTTGAGCATCAGGCAGGCAACCAATATTTATGGAGCTATAACTTCATTAATGCATTGGGGCAGTATATGCCACCCATTGTATTTTGTACTTGATTAAATCCAATGGCGGGCATATACTGCCATAGCCTAGAGTATCATGGGTTTGCTCTCTGTTACAAGGCTAACTAATGTACTTTTACCATCCATCCTTCTTTTTTACTATAGGTCAGCATTAGTGCTTTAATAGAGAAACTGTAAGTACACAGATTTTGTAAGAGGCATGGTGAGAACGTAAATGTCTAATAAGCATAAAGACATGTTGGAGCCCTAAGCCCTTGAGCTTCAGCACAAAATTTAAAAAGTGCATCACAGAGGGAAGTAAATCCTAGCATAGCATCAGAGAAGAATAAAAGGGTCGAGTACATTGGATTCCAAGGGAGTTCAGTCTTGTTTTGATTTTACCCCTAAATATATGCCTTATAGTCTCCCTATATATAATAGGGGTACAGAAGAAAAAGGACCTGCAATAAGCTAGGCTAAAACACTATGGAAAAGACATTTAACTATTTAAGTAATTAGGTTACCTTTAGTGCAACTTGTGATCATTCTTCCACTGAGAACGTCCAATAGCCCACAATAACTGGTGTGGGACTCTAGGTCTCTAGATCAATATATGTATGCAAATCCTATTATAAAGATGAAAATTACAGAGGTGAGGCCAAACAGTCAAAGGAACGACTATAATGAATGAAGTAAGAACGCCTGAAAAATTATTGGCTATTTGTGTTGTGTTTCGTGCAATTTTGAAACTGCCAGAATCAAAATAGATTGCACAGTTATGGATCAAAAGACTACGAGAGGATTCAGAAATAAAGGAAAAAATATGTATAACGTTTGTGAACAACATCCACATAGGCTCTCACCATTTTCATAGAGTCCTCGTCCATCAACACCAGCTAACCGAGAGAGGAGTCCAGCTGGGGAGCTACTGTGTCTTACAAGATTATTCTTGACTGCAGTGAGGGAAAAATTATTAATCCTTTCTCCAGAGGAAACAAGCGGATTGCAGCAAAGTGGGTTCATTCTGTAGGAATTTTCCACACCAGATCGAGATTCCTGCGCTCGATACATCATCTGAGAATTACAAAAACTGTCCTGAGATAGTACCTCTTCAGCCTCAGACTCAGGCTCAGGCCCATTCTCAAGTATTGAAGCAAGACGTGGCTTGCCCATATCCTCAGTCCCAGCACCAGCACCAGCGCTCTTAAGCCCAGCGTTAGCCCCTGCGTTCATCCTAGAAAACATTTTGGGATCTTTCTGCGCTGCAGATCTATCTAACCCATGTGATTGAATTACTCCAGAACTGGACTCTGATGTAAGAGAAGAAGAATCAGCAGAGAAATAACGAGCTATAACAGTATGATCAGGCTCTTGAGAGCCTGGAGGCAAATAATCCGCTGCTTCATCCACTAAGCTTGCAAGGAAGGAGCTTGGCGCAGAACGATAGCGCATCAATCCACTGGACGCTTGAGTGGAAAGATTGCTATCCATATGGATATTGGTAGTACTGTGCCCTGTGGAAGCCGAATGCCTGCTACTCTCAGCGACCTGTTGCATCAATCCCTGCTCGGCTTTTTCCGAATAACAATAACCCATTTCAAATCCATTGGAAGTAGATCGAGACACAGACTTGGGTGGCAACTTTGAGTTCTCTGCAATTGATTGTGAACTATACATTGTAGCAGAACATGGATGATCCTAGTCTCCTCTGCTCATAAATGTTAACCAATATGGGTATTGGGTATGATTGAAGTCGTTATGTGTTCGCACTAAAATCTATGAAGTCTTATACAATTTATTACTGTGCTGATGCTGTTCCGTGCCTTCTGACTAGTCTTATCGTCTTCTGGACAGTTAAATGCTTCCAATAGTATACAGGTACTTATCTTGCAAGACTGGCGCCTTCACCTTGGTTTAGTGGGTATATATACATAAAATATATATCGCTGTATTATTTTTCAATGGGGATGACTGAATCATTCCTTCAGACCCAAATCACCGACAGCGGGTCCTGAGTCTTGAAGCAGTATAGTTAATTCAATGCCAGATGATTCGTCGCGTGCCCAGTTTTGCATCAAATGAACGCCAATTGCACAACTGAAAGCTTTTCTGTCAATTGACGCAGACGTATGAGAACATTCTGATTTCCCGTCTGGTGGGCCACCGCGTAAACACAGAACCGAGTCAACCAGATCGGACGAGCAAGGTAGGTTGTTCCCCTGTTTCTCTCGATTGCCGTCCACCCACCGCCACGGGCTGCGGCCGATGCCGCCAATTCGGGGGCGGCTGAGCGCCGCCTTCCGGCGACGGCACGTCAACTTCGTAAGTGTGGGGCCAGGATCAGATTCTGCCCTGGGACCCACCGGGACCTCTAGGTACCTATCACACCGTTTTTTCTTCAAAGCTGACGTGTACGATTCAATCTCCTTCGACCTTGCCATGTGTAAACCCCGGAGGAATGTTGTGGGGTGAGTCCGATCAGAACTGATTCTCCTTTCAGACATGTCATAAGACCGGACACGAAGCTTTTCTTAAACGCAGTTTGGAATCCATTGCGACTTTTTCTATTTCTTTTTGTTTTTTTGTTTTTCCTTAATTTACTTTAATTTTTCTCGTGTTTTGAGTTCAAGGTGGGAATATTTTTTAGCAGGGGGCTCACATGCTTCTATTTCTTTTCTTAAGATACTCGTTTCTCCAGTGTGATGCACGATGGGCTGCCTGTTTCCTGTTTCCCCTTCATGAGTAACCTTACTTTTTCTCCTTTTTTGAGAATCTTGTCCGCCCCAACGCTTGGACAAAAGTCTTCCTTAGAAATGAGGTCTCCCAAAGTCTTCCTTGTTTAAATTCCCTTTGCAACTACCACCAATTTGAGTAAAACTAAGGTCTCGCAAAGTCTTCCATGTTTGATTTCCTTTGCAACTACCACCAATTGGTGAGTAAAGGGATGTTGTTGTTTTTGCAAAGTCTGTAAATTTTGCATGTTATTGTTCTGGTAAGGAAAGTGGCAGAGGCAAATGTGATAGAGAAAACAACTTTATTTTTCTTTTTTTTCTTTTTCATGAAAGATTGGTAAATTGGATGCTATTGTCCCTGTAAGGGAAGTGTTATAGGCAAATGTGATGAGAAAACAACTCTATTTTTCTTTTCTTTTTCTTGTAAGGGAAGTGGTATAGGCAAATGTGATGAGAAAAACTCTATTTTTCTTTTCTTTTTTCTCTCTTCTTTCTTTTTCTTTTCACGCATGTACAAAATAAGTTATGGAAATGCCAAAGAGAATTGCAAGAGGGATGAGTAAAATAAAGATTATTTTCCAAAATAAGTTATGGAAATGTCAAAGAGAATTGCAAGAAAGATGCGTAAAATAAAGATTTTTTTCCTTTCTACTTTTTTTTGTTTTTTGTTTTATCAATGCATGAACAAAATAAGTTATGGAAAATGTCAAAGAGAATTGTAAGAACGATGAATTAAAAAAAAAAAAAAAATTATAGTACTATTAATTATATAAGAAAAAAGACTACAAAGTCAAAATAGATGTTCATTATCAAATCATAAGCTCATTTTCAATTTCTTGTGATGACCTTAAATTCAAGTTATGAAGTATAATGTTTACAATGGTTCTCATACATATTAGGTGGCATCCACATGCAATGTCGTATTAATAATAACAATATTATTTGTAGAATAAAGTTTTTTAATAGAACAAATTATAATTATCTAAAAGCCTAAGTAACACCTCCAAGGATGGATAGGCATCATTCGTCGTATTACATCCATAAAGAATCAAATCCTTGACTTTATAAAATTCCTCAATGTGGCCACTACTTATAGCCACTATGTATACAAAGTAAGTCTTAAACCCAATTTAGAGCTTCTTATAATAAATGTAAAGCAGAGAGATTGAAAATAAGCTACATAAAATAATGTTAATACTCTCCTTGTTCCTAATATTGCCAATAGTGTTACCACCTTGTTGAGCCCAAAGCATTCAAAACCAAGACTTGCATTCATAATTTCCACACACTCAAGGGTTCCTTTTCACCTAGCCAATATTCTTGTAAATTTTTTATCCTTGGGAACCCTTTGTGAATGCTTAGAATCCCTACCATTTTTTCTTGTTTGAACTTTACTTCCATCCCAATTAAAAAATTGATCCCAACTTCTAAATTGGGCCTTCCTTCACCCATTCACACTTTTGCCTTTGTTTGATTTCCAAATCATGTCTGATTAAGGAATTAGGCCCCTCTCACCTATTTATCTTGGCCTAATTTCCAAATCATATGCAATTAAGTAATCAAACCCCCCCTCACATGTTCAAAGTGTTTCCTTGACCTAATTTACATATTAAACCTGATTGTGGAATTAATCCTCTCCTACCTATTTGATGTGTTTCCTTGGCCCAATTTTATGAATTGGGCCCAATTCCTCAAATGGGCCCTCCATCACCTAAATTTAGATGTGTTCAAATGCATCTAGTTTTAAAGGGGAATAAAGGTTTGTACTTCAAAGAAGCAAGTGGTAGTATGAAGAGGAGATGCCTAGCAAGAAATCTCCATGTGGGAAACATGATCATTTTAAGTTGGAACTCACAAGTGTGGACCTAATTTTGCAAGATTAAGACATAACGTGGCCTTAGAGTGCAAGATAACAAGGAGTTCATTTAGTAGCTCGTGAGATCAAAGGATTAAGAGATAATGGTGGCCTCAAAGCTCGAGTTAACAAAGAAATCAATTAAGTAGCTCATGAAATATTAAAGATTCTCGTTAATTACCTCATATATGCTTTCCTAATTCAATAATAGGCATCACTTTCCCCAAAAACATATAAGTAAGATAGTTTTCTCTTACATATGAAGCTTTTCCTTTTGAGAGTTTAATTTTTTAGTAGCCCAACATGGAAAATTATACGTAGGGGCCAACAAAATTCAAGATATGCTTAGAGTATCATAGCTTTACAACATTAAATAGCTTTCTCCTTCCAATACTGATATTTTTCATACTCATCCTCACCATAAACATTTTCTAAGTAATAGGCTTTATAGAGGAAAGAAAAAAGGCCTAGGATAGAAGGATTTTATAATCCCAACCTCTACTGCAAGATATTGTCTAAATAAATTGGTTGTTTCATATTCGAGACTCTATAGTCCCCAACAATGAAAGTATTCTTTTATAAACGAACTATTGGGTTTGTTGTGAAATCACAACTAAGATTGTTGCCACTGGTCCATAATAAATTCATGCAAGTTATGCTCGTTTTCTCTCTCCATTTTTCTCTTACATAATGTTGAATAAACTAATTGTTCTATGCTTGTCACACCCATTAGTTTTATGTATAATAAATATGTGCTAGGAAAATAGTTATGCCTCCTCTTCTCATATTTGTTCTCTTTCTTGAGTTATTTTCCAAGATGGACGAGATTATAGTGCCCCTAGTCAGAGGTGTTGAAAAATGTAAATAGTGTTGGTCTTCATAATGTAATAAAAAATAATTTTTATCATTGATATATTTATGTTCATCATTATTATTTTTATTTTTGGTCAAACACATGTTCTTCATGTTTATAGAGTCAATTGAGTCAAAAATGATTTATTAAGAGTCACAAGAAATGTATTTGAGTCAAGTCACATTTGGACCATTCGTAAAGAAAACAAAAATAATTTTATTTTGAGTAAAATAGTCAACACAAGACCAAATTGGTCCTCCATAGACAAGTTGGCCTAAGAGGCAGCTATTCGACCCTCCTGGAAAACTATATATATAAGTCAATTCAACCTCTTGGAAGCTCATTCGCTTATCACATCACGTCGATTGTTGTGCCAAAAAAAGAAGGAAAAGAAAACCGAAGTCAAAGGAGAAAGAGAAGACGAGTTTTTTACCCTAATTATGTACACACATGTGAAGTTTTTGCAATTTTCTAAGGCTATTACAGGGTCGAAATTAGACCTCTACTACAAGGCCAATTTTTTATGATTTGACCAAATTTTAGAAGGTTTGACCATTTTTTACTTTCATTGACTTTGACTTGGTTGAAGGAGACTTGGAGGAGGGTTGACTTGGATCTTTGTGGCAGTCTTGGTCTTGGTCTTGGGTCTTGGATATCTCATTTTGATCTGATTCTATAAGAGAAGGATTTTGGGTTTTTCACCTTGTGGGGTTTTTCCTTGGCCTTGAGCCTAATTTATGGTGTTCTTTGTCTCTTTGTGATCTTTATGCTTTGAATTTTTTTATAATTACTTGATGAAGAGAACATAAATTAATAAGAAGATAACTAACATTCATGAGTAACATTCAAGAAAGAGAAATCAAGCTTTAAACTATCTAGCACTTGGTTTCTCAACATGGTTCCAGAGCTAAGGTGAAGGAAGGAAGCTTGAAGATCACAATTTATTGGCACTCTTGTTTGAAGACATATTTGTAGCAACTGTTTTTCTCCCTCTTTTCAATGGAAAGGTACATGAAGGAAGGTCTCTAGGCTCTTAGGAGTCTCTTTGAATCCATCAAAGGATATATCACCAAATTCATCTCTAATATATTTAAGGAATTCAAAGAGGGAAGTCCATACTCAACACTTATAGGCCCATTTTAACATGAAAGCACATGGGTAATTTATAGTGAAGCTTCAAGGAATATGACAAGTGAACATGGACATCTCAATACCATATCTAAAGGAAGCTCTTCTCGCAAAGTTGAACTTGGGGACAAGAATAGCTATTTGTTCAAAGGGATTGGATTTATCTCCATAAAGTTGTAATCCAGTGGGAACATTCATCTCAACAACATCTTCTATGATCCAGGTTTGAAAAATAATTTTCTTTCTATTTCTTGTTTAGAGGATAAATGAGACAAGATAACATATTTTGAAGGCAAAGTAATTGTTTGGGAAAATGGATCTAGTATAGAAAATGAAAGGACAATTGGGATTTGTGAGGGGAGGTTATATATACTTCTAACTCCTCCTCAAGCTTTAGCATTTAGACAACAATCCTTATGAGTTGTGGCAAAGAAGTTATGGTCATCTCCATTACAAAATATTTCCATCCTTGAATCAAATGGTTACTGTTATACCCCAATTAAAGGAAGAGCATGAAGGAGTTTGTAAAGGGTGTGCCCCTGGTAAAAATGTGAAGAAACCGTTCCTTAGAAGTGACACAATATCAAAGAAAATATTGGACCTAATCCACTATGATGTTTGTGGAACCATGTTAGAAAAATCACTTGGTGGTTATCAATACTATGTAACATTTATTGATGATCATTCCAGAAAAAAAATTGGATATATTTCCTCAAGTCTAAAGATAAAGTATGCGAAAAAAATTCAAGAATTCAAGGAAGGAGTGGAGAATATGATAGAAAAGAAGATCAAGACTTTGAGATTAGATAATGGAGGCGAATACACATCTAAAGAACTTGTGGTCTTTTCCAAAGAAGCTGGGATTAAGAGGGAGCTAATAGTCTCTTACAATCCTTAACAAAATGGTGTAGCCAAAAGGAAGAATTGATCTATTGAAGAATGTGTAAGAGCCATGCTACATGACCAGTACACTCCCAAATTCTTCTGGGGAAGCCTCTATGACAACATTTTACATACAAAATAGAAGTCGTCACAAAATTCTTGACAACATGACCTTGAAAGAAGCATTTACAAGAAATAAGTTGAATATTGACTACCTACTCATTTTTGGATGCCCTGCTTACATTCATATTCCCAAGGAAAAAAGGAAGAAATTAGACCCTACTAGCATGAAAGGAATGTTTGTTGGTTATAGCACCTCATCCAAAAACCTACATCAAGGAATAATTCCATATTGAAGTAAGCATAGGTGTCATATTTGATGAAAGCATTGCATATAAGAAGTCTAAGGATATCCCCATTAACTCCGATGAAGAAGGACTTATATTTCCCAATGAAGAGATTCCATGGAAAGACAATCCTACATAACCTACAATTGACCGGCATGAAGAACCAGAAGGACCAAGAAACCTGTACAACCATTCATCATTCCAGAAACTTGAAAAAGACTAACTTGGTTAAGATTAGCTCCACATGAAGCAGAAGGACATGCAACATCAAAAGGAGCATTCATAGAAAGCAAGAGACCTAAGATATATTCAGGTTATGCAACATACATGACCAAACTAATTGAAGCATAACCTACCTCTTATGAAAAGGAAATTGAACATCAAGTATGGGAGATTATTATGTTAGAAGAATACCAATCAATAATAAAGAATGATGGTTGGGAAATCGTTCCTAGACCAAAGGAAAAATCAATTTTGACTTCCAAGTGGGTGTACAAAATCAAGCATGTAGTTGATGGGAGTATTGAAAAATATAAGGCAAGATTTTTGGAAAGAGGATTCTCTCAACAATAAGGAATTGATTACCAGGAAACATTTTCTCCAACAATTAAGTACACAACAATTAGATCTCTCATATCTATTGCAACTACTACGTGATGGAACATACGTCAATTGGACAAGTAATTATCAAGAAAGAGGAATCAAGCTTTAATATATCAACACTTGGTTTCTCAACAAGAGGATCATTCCTACGGTAGAACCTTATTAAACCCCTCTATTGCTTGGCCCCATCTTGAATTATCCCCAAATTTAATTCAACATCTTATCATAGTTTTAAATCAACAACAAAGATTAAATGCATGTTTCATTGTTCTCTGTTATAAATCCATTTTTATCCTCATTTATTTAATAAAGTTGTCCTTCGGTGACATATAAGGACGCTTGCCTTAGGAAATATCGAATGTACCCCAACTCTGACCTGAGAACTGGCTTGAAGGCCTAGAGTGGTAAATATAGGTGCATCCTACATACTACACCCTACCATTTGGCCCCTTTATGAGATATAGGAGACAACATGGGAAATAACACTATTTCCAGGGAGAGAACTTCCTTTGGATGCAATGACAAGTCTATTGTCAACTCCATTATTCATCTATCTACTATGTTTTAAACCAAGTAAATACCGACACCAAACATCTCATTTCATTGAATATTAGCTTGTTAGAAACTTTTTGGTGACTCTATTAGGGAATCAATCCTTATTCCCATTACTATTAATTATCCACTACTTGTGGTGAGCAAGTAGTGGCTCTTGAGGTAAAGGTATCTCAACTAGTGACTCCACATCTATCTCATAGTGCTAGACTAAGCTCATATTAGTGCATATTTCTTCAATTGCTAACTCTTCATTGAAACCATTTGTTCATCTTGGTTTTCTAAGTTTATCTTGCATATTTTGTTAATTCTCATCTTGAAAGTCCTCATTACCTTTTTGATTTAAAAATATTGGAAAATACCCTTCTTACAAATCCATTTTTTTATTATCAAATTTATACTTTATCAATCTTTTATAAGAAAATATGTTATTTATCCATTTGATATCCTTAGACCTCATGCTCAAATACCTCTAACACTAAAAACCATGATTCAACCGTTGTATTAATTTTCATCATGACCAAGAATCATCTTAGTGATGTCAATCCATGTTTGGTTATAAATATCATCATGTAATATTGCCTACAACCCTTCAATCTTTTCCCAATGGATATCTAAAAATTCTTCCAAATTTTAGTGGAAGCGAATCTAGAGGTGGTAGTGAACATATCAAAACATTTCATAATTTCATTATAGCCTGTAAAGTTTCCAAACCCCAAGTGATTATTGTCCTACGCTTCTTTATTAAATAAACCAAATCTTGAATTTACTCAATAACATAAATACAAATCTGAGCATGCATCAATCACATATGGCTAGAAAATGTAGCGAAAGCATAAAAATTAATTTCTCACACACATAGATTATTACTCCTTCAAATTATCTTTTCATTCCATTAATAAAATTACAAGGAAACCTCAACACTCTTCCCCAAAAAATAGAATGCATAGATACTAAAAATTTCTTTAACTGAGCTTCTATAGCCTATTGAGAAACCCAAAAATAGTAGAAAATGTTGTACAACCTACAAGACAACATATATGGTCTATTCGTATGATTGTATAGACATGCATGGAACCATTTGTATGGTTTTACATACTTTTGTACAATTGTATGAACCACTATAGTGTATTGTGTGTTTCCTGAGAATGCCTTTTTTCTCTCTTTCTCTCTCCTCTAGTGTGTATAACAGCCTCTACCTTGGCATGTCTTTATATTTTTAACACATAATCTATTTTTAAAATTTCTCCTAATCTAATTCATGCATGGAATACAATTTGAGACTTAATTTCTAAAAATAAAACTTTCACTCTTATACTAAAGTGAATTACAAAATCAAAACTACTTTTCCAAAATTAGAATTACTTTTTGAAAATAAATTTTCCAAAAATATCTTCAACTGCTTCTCACAAGTCCACTTGAACATGTGCACAAGTTCCTATCAGAGCTTAAGGCTCCCTCTTAGTGACAAAGGAATTCTACACCAATCCAAGTTTGTCTCCAAATGCCTCAAACTTCCCTTTTGCTAAGGGCTTTGTCAAAATATCAATAGCTTGTTGATTTATAGGTATATATTAGGGATTCATTGCTTCCTTTCGAATCCCATTTCAAATGAAATGATACATTATCCCTATGTGCTTATACTTTTCATGGAACACTAAATCCTCAAAGATTTTGATAAAACTTTGATTATTAACATAGATCATCATGGGATCCAAATCATGATCAAACAAACCTACAAGTAACTTGCAAAACCATGGTCTCAAAACTCTTTGTATTAATTTCCATATATTATGCATTTGTTGAGACAAGTGCCATGAAAGTTTTCTTCCTATTGAACGAGGATATCAATGTTGATCCCAAACTAAAACAACACCGTAAGGTGCTCTCCCTATTTTTTGCATTGGCTACCCAATCTAGGATTGTATACCCTTACAACTTCACCTCACCATGTCCATGATATTGCAGATTGTACTCCATTGTTCCCCTTAAATACCTAAGCACATATTTTGCTACTACCCAATGCTCCTACTTTGGCTCCACCATGAACTAACTCAAAGTGTTCACTACAAATCATATATTTGGTCTGATGTTGACCAAATATATCAAAGACCTTTTTAGTTTCTTGTACAATGTCAGATATACCAACTCTAAGTATGAAGCTATCACCTTCTTTAATTTGGTGATTATGGGTGTGTCCATAGGTTTGTAGGCTTCCATCCAAAATCTCTTCAAGACCTCAACTACATTCTTTACCTACCAAAGGAATATTTCCCATGGTTTCTACCAATCCCCCAAGCCTAAGAAGTAATGTAACATGCCAATTCCCTTCATCTCAAACTTAGCTACCATATTTTCTTTGCACTCTACAATGAGATTCTATACACCTATAGAAAACAAGTCATCTATGTACAACACCAAAATAAACGTATTAGTCCCAACAAATATAAATTATAAGTTCAGAGCTACTTCACTTTAAGCCCATGCTAAGCAAGTATCCATTGGTCTTGGAATAACATGCTCAGTGTTGACTTGAGTCAGTATAAGGCCTTCTTAAGCCTACAAACATGAGACTCCTTCCCATGTATCTTAAAGCCCTAAGGTTACTCTAACTACACTTCTTCCTCAATCATCCCATCAAGGAATGTTACCTTCACATTGTTCTGATGTAACCTCAATCCCATGACTAAGATAATTGACATATAATTTTAATGGAAGTTCAACTAATAACTAGAGAAAAAGTACCCTCACAATCCACTCCCTCTTTTTTGGAGAACCCTCTCACCACAAACCTTTTCTAGAATTTCAATGCTACCATCTACACATACTTGATCTTGTAGATCCATCTGGAAATCAGAAATTCTTTCCCCTTTAGTCTTGGTACTATGTTCCAAACATCATTCTTCATGATGAGGGTGTACTCTTCCATCATGGCATCATGCCCTATATGTTGGTTTGTTTCCTATTGAAAACTGGAGGGCTTAAAATTAATGTTCTTCCTCATCAATGCCATATAGTTGGAAAAATTTATTAGAGTTTTTCTCTCCCTAAATGTGCTCTTAAAAACCTTAGTGTGTTTCTGAGCATCCCACAATGTATTTTTGAAACATGGAGTCTCCTAGAAGAACAAGAAGGGGCTAATGGCTCCTCCTCCTCACCAGAAGGTTGAATTTTCTAACTAGAAACTTCTTATGACTTGCATGACCCTAACTTAACCTTCAAGGCTTACTACTCCTCATCCTCTGTTATAGGAATGGGCTCATGCAACTTACTAGATGAAAAATCCTCCTTAAAATTTTACATCCCTACTTACTATTGTTTTTTCTTGTGCTGGAATATAGGCATTTAGGATTTTGAAGTCTCACTATAACCAAAAAATAAACCCTTCTTGTTGGGGCTCAAACTTGGTCCTTTTCTTTACAATTACATGAATATAAATTGGACAATTAATGATGTGAAAATGAGTTACCTTTGGCTTCACACTAATGGATTCCTCCTTTAGTGTATTGTCCTCTAAGATCTTATGTAGACACATGTTTAGGATGTAGATTATTGTGTTGCATGCATTTTCTCAAAAAAACACAAGTAAGTCTTGGTTATGGATAATGGCCCTAGAATTTTCTATGGATTGATTAATTCACTTTGTTACCCCATTTTGTTGTGGGTTGGATGAAAATTTCAAGTCTTGCCTACTTGCAAAAACCCTTCAAATTATTAGAGGTCTACTCACCCCCATTATTTGATCTTAAAAACTTGATCTTCTTTTTTGTATGGTTCTCAACAATAAATTCGAACTCTTTAAATGTGCTAAAGACCTCATCCTTTGTATTAAAGAAAGAAAATTGTGTTTTGTGAGAGAAATCATCAATAAAGGAAATATAGTACATGCCTCCCAAAATTAATGCCATTGAAATCAATCCAAAACCATTTGAATGAATTTAGTCTAGAATATCCTTAGAGTTATGTTCATTACTTGGGAAAGTACCCTTGGTATGCTTTCTAAGCACACAACCTCTACATACTCACTATTTCTCAATGTTGAAATATGGAAACATCAGAATAGGAAATGCTCTATAATGTAGGTGCCCCATCTTCTCATGCCATGACTCACACAAGATATTACTACTATGAACCAGGACTTGAACCAATTCACCTTGTAACCTATACAAATTTCCTTCTCTAACCCAAATCACTTGTGTTGCTTATGGGCTAGATTATTCAAACCTAATAAATACTTGTATTTTCTTGAACTATATTACAAATCCCTTATTTTCCATAACCAAAATTGAAAGAATTTTTTCTTTGTACCTTGAACAAAGAACGTGTCATTAAAGTATAAAGAGTTACCAGACCCGAGATGGAAGGAAATAGTACCAACTTCTACTATTGAAAACCTTGCATCATCACCAATACCAACCTATACTCTTGAGTATTTCTCTATTAGATTGGAAAATAATTATCGGAATGGTGTTATATGACAAGATGTTCCATTGTTCACATATCACACATTCCCCAAAACTATAACAACCCTAGTGAAAATTCCATGTAAATAAAGTTAATAAAGGCAAAATAATAACCATGGTCATGGAACACTTATTCCAAGATTAATGTTGGGAAAAACATCCCAGTGTGGTTGTTCATTTGGTTTATTATGGCTAAGGAAATTGGCAAAGGCAATGGAAAGGGCTTTGGAAAGGCATGAGGCATTAATTGGCATTTTATTTATGAAAATAATGGAGATTAGGAGAAAAGGAAGGTGAAAGGTCACATGTTTCCTGTGAGGAGGAAAATGAAGGAAAATAATGGAAATTTAAGAAAATATAGGCATCATTAATAAAAAGGCTTCTAATGATCAATGGGTACCTTCTGTGAGTTCAATTTTAGAGCCCTCTCTCTATTCTCTCTTTCTCTCTCTCACTCTTGGAAAATTAGATTTTTTCTTGGAGCACTTCAACTTTGGATCAAGAAAAAGAAAGGAAAGCAAAGGAAAGAAAGGATCAAGCAAGGAAGAGCAGGATCAAGTAGCTATAACAGGATTATTTGCAGGTATCGATTTGCCTGTGTGATTTCCTTGCTAGTTTTGGAATGCATGGTTATGCATGTGTGTTTTTGGTTCTCTTGGTCTCATTGGCATGGGTTTTTCCAACCGTGACAATGTTCTTCAACCTTGCCTTGCAATTTCTGGATAGTCATGGTTTGATGGGATTCTCATGTTTTGGTTGAGCTAGATTGCTGGATGGATTCGAAACTAAGTGAGGTGGTCTCTAAAAGAAAGAACACATGGTCGAGTGATCCCTGAAAATGACTGTGGATTATGGTAAATCCTTGGCCTAGTGACCCCTAAATGGGGCTGTGGGTTGCAGTAAAGCCACATTTTGTGTTACCTCGGTGGGCCTAGGAATCCTTGACCAGTGAATGTTGGGATACACTGTAAAGCCTAGGGGTGAGTGCCCTCGATAAGGCCTATGAATCCTTGACCGATGAATGGTAGGATATATGATAAATCCTAGAGGGTGGAGTCTTGATTAGGCCTAGGGATCCTCGATTGTTCTATGATGGGATGTACAATAAATCGTAGAGACTAGGAGATAGACGAATCCATCACAGTGTAGGTGCATAAATTTGGTGGCATCCATGCTTCTTTAGGGCCTAGTGATCTAGTGGGGATTGTGGTAAAGCCTCATTCTATTTATGAGGATGAGGTGGTTTAGCCTTAGGAAGCCCTGATTAATTTTGGTTATGAGAAAAAAAACTCTATTTTTCTTTTTTTTTCTTCTTTTTTTTTTATGAAAGAGTGGTAAATTGGATGCTATTGTTTTTGTAAGGGAAGTGGCATAGGCCAATGTGATGAGAAAACAACTCTATTTTTCCTCTTCTTTTTTCTCTTTTCTTTCTTTTTCTTTTCACGCATGTACAAAATAAGTTATGGAAATGTCAAAGAGAATTTCAAGAAGGACGAGTAAAATAAATATTATTTTCCTTTCTACTTTTTTTTCTTTTTTTGTTTATTTTCTTTTTTATCAACGCATGTACAAAATAAGTTATGGGAAATTTCAAAGAGAATAGCAAGAACGATGAATAAAATAAAATAAAAAAGAGAAATTTATAGTACTATTAATTATATTAGAAAAAGGACTAAGAAGTCAAATAGATGTTCATTATCAAATCATAAGCTCATATTCAATTCCTTGTGATGGCCTTAAATTCAAGTTATGAAGTATAATGTTTACAATGGTTCTCATACCTATTAGGTGGCATCCACATGTAATGTCATACTAATAATAACAATATTATTTGTAGAATAAAGTTTTTAATAGAAAAAATTATAATTATCTAAAAGCCTAAGTAACACCTCCAAGGAGGGATAGGCATCATCCATTGCATTACCTCCATATCACCAAGAATCAAATCCTTGAATTTATAAAATTCCTCAATGTAGCCACTACATATACAAAGTAAGTCTCAGACCCAACTTAGAGCTTCTTATCATATATACAAAGTAGAGAGATTGTGAATAAGCTACATAAAATAATGTTAATACTCTCATTGTTCCTAATATTGCTAATAATGTTATCACCGTGTTGAGCCCAAAACATTCAAAACCAAGCCTTGCATTCATAATTTCCACACACTCAAGAGTTCCTTTGCACTTAGCCAATATTCCTTTAAATTTTTTTATTCTTGGGAACCCTTTGTGAATGCTTATAATCCCTACCTTTTTTTCTTGTTTGAACTTTACTTCCATCCCAATTAAAAAATTGATCCCAACTTCAAAGTTGGGCCTTCCTTCACCCATTCACACTTTTGCCTCTGTTTTATTTCCAAATCAAGTCTCATTAAGGAATTAGGCCCCTCTCACCTATTTATCTTGGCCTAATTTCTAGATCATACGCAATTAAGTAATCAAACCCCTCCTCACATGGTCAAAGTCTTTCCTTGACCCAATTTACAAATTAAACTTGATTGAGGAATTGAGACCCTCCTCACTTTTTTGAAGTGTTGCCTTGGCCCAATTTTATGAATTTAGCCCAATTCCTCAAATGGGCCCTCCATCACCTAAGTTCAGATGTGTTTAAATGCATCTAGTTTTAAATGGAAATAAAGGTGTGTACTTCAAAGAAGAAAGTGGTCCTATGAAGAGGATGCCTAGCAAGAAATTTCCATGTGGGAAACATGATCATTTTAAGTTGGAACTCACAAGTGTGGATCTAATTTTGCAGGATTAAGACATAACGTGGCCTTAGAGTGCAAGATAACAAGGAGTTCAATTAGTAGCTCGTGAGATTAAATGATTAAGAGACAATGGTGGCCTTAATAACAAATAAATAAATTAAGTAGCTCATGAAATATTAAAGATTCTTGTTAATTACCTCACGGATACTTTCCTAATTCAATAATAGGCATCATTTTCCCCAAAAACATGTAAGTAAGAGAGTTTTATCTTACATATGAAGCTTTTCCTTTTGAGAGTTTAATTTTTCAGTGACCCAACATGGAAAAGTATATGTAGGGGCCAACAAAATTCAAGATATGCTTCGATTATCATAGCTTTACAACATCAAATAGATTTCTCCTTCCAATACTGATATTTTTCATACTCATTCTCACAATAAACATTTTCTAAGTAATAGGCCCTATAGAGGGAAGAAAGAAGGCCTAGGATGGAAGGATTTTATAATCCCAAACCCTACTGTAAGATATTTTCTAAATAATTTGGTTGTTTCATATTTGAGACTCTATAGTCCCCGACAATGAAAGTATTCTTTTATAAACGAACTATTGGGTTTGTTGTGAAATCACGACTAAGGTTGTTGCCACTGGTCCATAATAGATTCATGCAAGGTTATGCTAGTTTTCTCTCTCCATTTTTCTCTTACATAATGTTGAATAAACTAATTGATCCATGCTTGTCACACCCATTGGTTTTATGTATAATAAATATGTGATAGGAAAATAGTTATTCCCCCTCTTCTCATATTTGTTCTCTTTCTTGAGTTATTTTCCAAGATGGACTAGATTACATTGCCCCTAGTCAGAGGTGTTGAAAAATGTAACTAGTTTCGGTCTTCATAATGTAATAAAAAATAGTTTTTATCATTGACATATTTATTATATTCATCATTATTATTTTTATTTTTGGTCAAAAGCATGTTCTTCATGTTTATAGAGTCAGTTGAGTAAAAAATGATTGATTAAGAGTCACAAGAAATGTATTTGAGTCAAGTCACATTTGGACCTTTCGTAAAGAAAAGAAAAATAATTTTATTTTGAGTAAAATATTTAACACAAGACTAAATCATCCATCCTTAGACAAGTTGGTCTAAGAGGTAGCTATTCGATCCTCTTGGACAACTATATATATAAGTCAACTCGACCTCTTGGAAGTTCATTCACTTATCACATCACATCGATTGTTGTGCCAAAAAAAGAAAAAAAGAAAACTGAAGTTAAAGGAGGAAGAGAAGATGAATTTTTTTCCCTAATTATGTACACACGTGCGAATCTTTTGTGATTTTCTAATGCTATTATAAGGTCGAAATTAGACCTCTACTACAAGGCCAAAACTTTCTATGATTTGACCAAATTTTAGAAGGTTTGACCAGTGTTGACTTTCATTGACTTTGACTTGGTTGGAGGGGACTTGGAGGAGGGTTGATTTGGATCTTTGTGGTAGTCTTGGTCTTAGGTCTTGGATATCTTATTTTAATCTGATTCTATAAGAGAAGGATTTTTGGGTTTTTCACCTTGTGGGGTTTTGCCTTGGCCTTGAGCCTAATTTATAGTGTTCTTTGTCTCTTTGTGATCTTTATGCTTTGAATTTTTTTTGTAGTTACTTGATGAAAATAACATAAATTAATAAGAATATAACTAACATTCATGAGTAATTATCAAGAAAGATAAATCAAGCTTTAAACTGTCTAGCACTTGGTTTATCAACATGGTTCCAGAGCTAAGGTGAAGGAAGCAAGCTTGAAGATCACAATTGATTGGTACTCTTGTTTGAAGACATCTTTGTAGCAACTATTTTTCTCCCTCTTTTCAATGGCAAGGTACATGAAGGAAGGTCTCTAGGCTCTCAAGAGTCTCTTTGAATCCATCAAAGGATATATCACCAAATTCATCTCTAATATATTTAAGAAATTGAAAGACAGAAGTCTATACTCGGCACTTATAGGCTTATTTGAAGATGAAAGAACATGGGTAATGGATAGTGAAGCTTCAAGGAATATGACAGGTGAACGTGGACATTTCAATACCCCATCTAAAGGAAGCTCTTCTCATGAAGTAGAACTTGGGGACAAGAATAACTATTTGGTCAAGTGATTGGATTTACCTCCATAAAGTTGTAATCCAGTGGGAACATTCATCTCAACAACATATTTTATGTTCTAGGTTTGAAAAAAAAAATCTTTGGATTTCTTGTTTAGAGGATAAATGAGACAAGATAATAGTTTTTGAAGGAAAAGTAATTGTTTGGGAAAATGGATCTAGTATAGAAGAAGAAAGGATAATTGGGATTTGTGAGGGGAGGTAATATATACTTCTAACTCCTCCTCATCAAGGTTTAGTGCATTTAGACAAAAATCCTCGTGAGTTGTGGCAAAGAAGGTATGGTTATCTCCATTACAAAATATTTCCATCCTTGAATCCAATGGTTATTAGTATACCCAAATTAAAGGAAGAACATGAAGGAGTTTCTAAAGGGTGTACCCTTGGTAAAAATGTGAAGAAACCGTTCCTTAGAAGTGACACAATATCAAAAGAAATATTGGACCTAATCCACTCTAATGTTGTGGAACCATGTTAGAAAAATCACTTGGTGGTTATCAATACTATGTAACATTTATTGGTGATCGTTCCAGAAAAAACTGGATATATTTCCTCAAGTCTAAAGATGAAGTATGCAAAAAAAATTCAAGAATTCAATGCAAGAGTGGAGAATATGATAGAAAAGAAGATCAAGACTTTGAGATTAGATAATGCAGGAGAATATAAATCTAAAGAACTTGTGGTCTTTTGCAAAGAAGTTGGGATTAAGAGGGAGCTAAAAGTCCCTTACAATCTTGAACAAAATGGTGTAGCCAAAAGGAAGAATCTATCTATTGAAAATGTGTAAGAGCCTTGCTACATGACCAAGACATTCCCATATTCTTCTGGGGTGAAGCCTCTATGACAACAATTTATATACAAATTAGATGTCCTCACAAAATTCTTAACAACATGACCTCGAAAGAAGCATTTATAAGAAATAAGTTGAATGTTGACCACCTCATAATTTTTGGATGTCCTATTTACATTCATATTCCTAGGTACAAAAGGAAGAAATTAGACCCTACTGGCATGAAAGGAATGTTTGTTGGTTGTAGCACCTCATCCAAAAACCTACATCAAGGAAGAATTCCATATTGAAGTAAGCATAGATTTCATATTTGATGAAAGCATTGCATACAAGAAGTACAAGGATATCCCCATTGACTCCAATAAGAAGGACTTATATTTCCCAATGAAGAGAGTCCATGGAAAGACAATCCTCCAGAACCTACAATCGATCAAGATGAAGAACTATAAGGACCAAGAAAACCTATACAACTATTCACCTTTCTAGAAACTTGAAAAAGACTAACTTGGTTAAGATCAACTCTGCAAGAAGCTGAAGGACATGCAACATCAAAAGGAACATTCAAAGAAAGTAAGAGACCCAAGATATATTCAAGTTATGCAACATACATGACCAAACTCATTGAAGCATAACCTACCTCTTATGGAAAGGAAATTGAACACCAAGTATGTAAGAATGATATGTTAGAAGAATACCAATCAATAATAAAGAATGATGGCTAGGAAATCATTCATAGAGGAAAGGAAAAATTAGTTGTGACTTCCAAGTGGGTGTACAAAATCAAGAATGTAGTTTATCAAAGTATTGACAAATATAAGGCAGGATTTGTGGCAAGATGATTCTCTTAACAATAAGGAATTGATTACGAGGAAAATTTTTCTCCAATAGACAAGTACACAACAGTTAGATCTCTCATCTCTATTGAACCTACTATGGGATGGAACATACGTTAGTTGGACATAAAGATGGATTTTTCGAATGGTACAATTGATGAAGAAGTCTACATTGAGAAACCTCTAGGATTTCAAGTGCTTGGAAAAGAAACTCATGTTTGTAGGTTAAAGAAGGCTCTATATGGCTTGAAACCAGCCCCTAGAGCATGGTATCCTATAATGGATTCTTATCTATTAAGACTTGGTTTTGTCAAAAGTACTGTAGTTCCAAATCTCTATGTCAAGGTGGTAAAGAATTAGCCCGTGATCATATTAATTTATGTGGATGACTTACTGATAATAGGTGTAGAGCATCGTATTCATCAATGCAAGAAGGAAATAGCAGCTGAATTTGATATGAAAGATCTTGGACTAGTGCACTATTACCTTAGATTCGAAGTTTTGTAGAAACCTGGAAATATTTATCTTGGTAAAGGAAAATATGTGATCAAGATTCTACATAAATTTGGAATGATGGATAGTAAACCTATGACAAACACCTATGATCACTGATTTAAAGAATCTAAGGAGTTCAAAATCAAGTTTTGTTGATCCAACATCTTACTGAAAGATGATTGGTTCTCTAATGTACCTCGTGAAAACTCGACTAGATATATGTTTTGTAGTAAACACTCTTAGCTAGTTTCATATGGAGCCTAGAAATTATCATTGGATAACAACTAAACACATCCTAAGATATATCCAAGGGACCACACATCATTATTTGAGATATGTTGCAGGAAATGAGATTTAGTTCTTAAGATACATAGATTCAGATTGGGAAGGAAGTGGTGCGGATGGAAAAGTACTATAGGTGGATGTTTTGGTTTGGGATTCTCTATGGTTTCATGGATGAGCAGAAAACATGACTCACCTGCATTGAGTATTGTTGAAGCTGAATACATAGAAACTAGTGAAGTTATTGAAGGAGTATTTTAGCTCCATAAGTTGCTTGTTGATATGTTTGAAGGACCTTTTGATTCTACCATCATATGTTGTGACAACTAGAGCTACATAAAGTTGAAAGAGAACTTGATTTTCCATGCAAGGATGAAGCACATTAATATCAAATATCACTACGTTCGAAGCATGGTGCGGGATGGGGTCATGAAGCTACATTACATCTCCACGGATGAACATGTAGCAATATATTAACAAAGTCTCTTCCTAATAGGAAGCTTGAGTATTTGTGAGACAATCTTGGGCTTATGGATATCTCCTCCATGGTTGAGAGGGAGTGAGGGTGGACATTGTATTATCCATGTGTCATGTACTATGGTCAAGACTAACAATCGTAAGCCTAGTAAAGAACACTGGTAGGGAGAATGGTGGATTGGATAAGCATCTAGGACCAATATTATTTAAGGATTTATACTTTGACTAGGAATAACCATCGTAAGTCAAGTACATTAATCCAAGATAAGAATAGTCCTGAGGACTAAAATTACTTGGTGTCAAGTGTTGTGACAATAAATTATGAAATGGTCATGTGAGGACATACCCGATGAATGCCTAGGTGGGGTATGTTCCTAGAGAGGTATGGTATCCAAATTTATGCCTCTCAGCGTTATGCTTTAATCGAGTGAAGAGATAGATCTTGTTAGTCAAGGCCTTTCTATTTTGACAATGATGGATATGATGATGTAAATCATCATTGGTTCTTGTCAATCTATAATAGTTCTTATATGAATATTTCAACTTAAGAGTATCTAGTTGTCTCATTAAGAATACCTCCCTAGTTAAGAGGGAGTGTTGAAAAATGTAACTAGTGTCGGTCTTAAAAATGTATTAAAATATAAATTTTATCAGTGATATATTTATTATATTCATCATTATTCTTTTTATTTTTTTTCAAAAGAATGTTCTTCATGCTTATAGAGTCAATTAAGTCAAAAAGGATTTATTAAGAGTCATAAGAAATGTATTTAAGTCAAGTCCCATTTGGGATTTTTGTAAAGAAAAGAAAATTAATTTTATTTTGAGTCAAAAAGTCAACAAAAGACCAAGTCAACCCTCCTTGGACAAGTCAAACTAATAGGTAGTGATTTGACCCTCTTGGATAGCTATATATAAAAGTCAACTCAACCTCTTGGAAGGTCATTCATTCACTTATCACATCACATCAATTTCTATTCCAAAACAGGAAGAAAAAGACAGTTGAAGTCAAAGGATAGAGAAGGAAGAGAAACAAGAAAGAGAAGATGAGTTTTCTACCCTATTTATGCTCACACACGTGAAGTTTCTGCAATTTTTGGAGTCCGCTATAGGGCCAAAATTTGGCCTCTACTGCAGACTCAAAATTTTCTATGATTTAACCCGATTTTAGAAGGTTTGACTAGCATTGAATTTTGTTGACCTTGACTTGATTGGAGGATACTTGGAGGAGGATTGACTTGGATCTTTGTGGCAGTCTTGGTTTTGGGTCTTGTATATCTCATTTTTATCTGATCCTATGAGAGAAGGAATTTTGGGTTTTCCCCCTTGTGGGGTTTTGCCTTGGGTTGGAGCCTAATTTTTGGTGTTCTTTGTCTCCTTGTGATCTTTATGCTTTGAATATTTGTATAATTGCTTGATCAAGAGAACATAAATTAATAATAAGACAACTAACATTCACAAGTAATTATCAAGAAAGAGGAATCAAGCTTTAATCTATCTAACACTTGGTTTCTCAAAAAGAGGATCATTCCTATGGTTGAACCTTATTAGACTTCTCTATTTCTTGGCCCCATCTTGAATTATCCCCAAATTTAATTCAACATCTTATCATAGTTTTAAATTAACAACAAAGATTGAATCCATGTTTCATTGTTCTCTATTATAAATCCATTTTGATCCTCATTTGTTTAATAAAGTTGTCTGTGGGTGACATATAGGACTCTTGCCTTAGAAAATATTGAAGGTACCCCAACTCTGACCCGAGAACTAGCTTAAAAGCCTAGAGTGGTAAACCTAGGTGCATCATACATACTATGCCCTAGAATTTGGCCCCTTTATGAGATATAGGAGACAACAGGGAAATAACACTATTGTTAGGGAGAGAACTCTCCTTTGGATGCAATGACAAGTCTATTTGAAACTCCATTATCCATCTATCTACTATGTTTTAAACCATGTAAATAACGAAACCAAACATATTGTTTCATTGAATATTAGATTGTTAGAGAGTTTTTGATGACTCCATTAGGGAATCAATCATTATTCCCATTACTATTAATTATCCACTACTTGTGGTGAACAAGTAGTGGCTCTTGAGGTAAAGGTATCTTAGCTAGTGACTCCACATCTATCTCACAGTGCTAGACTAAGCTCATCTTAGTGCATATTTCTTCAATTGCTAACTCTTCATTGACACCATTTGTTCATCTTGGTTTTCTAAGTTTATCTTGCATATTTTGTTAATTCTCATGTTGAAAGCCCTCATTACCTCTTTGATTTAAAAAAATATTGGAAAATACCCTTCTTACAACTACATTTTTTTATCACATTTATACTTTATCAATATTTCTTAAGGAAATATGTTATTTCTCCATTTGATATCTTTAGATCCTCATGCTCAAAGACCTCTAACACTAAAAACCATGATTCAACCTTTGAATTAATTGTCATGATGACCAAAAATCATCCTAGTTATGTCAATCCCTAGTTGGCTATAAATATCATCATGTAATATTGCCTACAACTCTTCAATCTTTTCCTAATGGATATCTAAAAACCCTTCCAAAGTTTAGTGAAAGTGAATCCAGAGGTGGTAATGAACATATCAAAACATTTCATAATTTCATTATAGCTTGTAAATTTTCCAAACCCCAAGTGATTATTGTCCTACGCTTCTTTATTAAATAAACCAAAGCTTGAATTTACTCAATAATAGAAATACAAATCTAAGCATGCATCAATCACATATGGCTAGAAAATGTAGCGAAAGAATAAAAAACAATTTCTCACACATATATTATTACTCCTTCAAATTATCTTTTCATTCCATCAATAAAATTACAAGGAAACCTCAACACACTTCCCAAAAAAAGAACGTGCATAGATACTAAAAGTTTCTTTAACTGAGCTTCTATATCCTATTGAGAAACCCAAAAATAGTAGAAAATGTTGTAAAACCTACAAGACAACATATATGGTCTATTCATATGAATGCATAGACATGCATGGACCCATTTGTATGGTTGTAAAAACTTTTGTACAATTGTATGAACCACTATAGTGTATTGTGTGTTTCTCAAGAATGCCCTCTCTCTCTCTCTCTCTCTCTCTCTCTCTCTCTCTCTCTCTCTCTCTCTCTCTCTCTCTCGCCACTTCATTGTCTAGTTATTGTTTCGTTACAACGTACCTCGGTCATACATTTTTCTCCTAACACTCATACGTTGGGAGGCAATCTGTTATCACAAAAAAAATGATCATCTAGCCATAATTTACTACATGGATTGGACTACACCATGTAGGGCCAATTTTACCATAGTAAAATTTCTTTCTTTGTGAGAAATTACTAAACAAGCCGCATTTGTTAAGTCATTTATAATCTAACCCATGAAAAATAAGTTTCCCTCTAACAAAACCTAATAGAATATCCCAAATGGTTAATTACAGAATGGGTTTAATAACATTTTATTATTACTCATTATTCAAGGATAACCTAATATTTTGTTATAAATAGAAGGGTTTTCCATTCATTCTTCAGTTTCAATCATTTTCATTGTTGCACTCACTATTGTAACTCTGATTATTATCATTGTCACACACAATGTTTCATTCCATTTGAGTTCTCACTCAACTCAAACATTTTATTTACTGGGTTTTACACATTATAGTGGAGAGAGACTCTAGAAACGCTGAAGACATTTGAGGATATGGAAGAATCCATCCCATGGAGGGGGACTAGTAACATTATTTGTTCCCTTCATAGGTGTTGTTTAATGAAATATATTCTTTATATATCTAGCTTCCATTGGAATATTGGAGTTATTTGCGCTTATTTTACTACTTCATTTTGATATTTAACTATGATTGTGGCATAGGTATGGGCTTTGGCTGGTTTTGTTTCTATCATTTGTTGCAGAGCTAAAATGTTTAGCAACCATTTATATTGTTAGGAATATTTTTCATCCACATTCTAAAGTGATTCCTTTTTGTACACATACAAGAAGAAAACACAATAACAATCCCTCCTCCACCACCCCCTTAATCATAACTACTGATATTGATGATGCCCAAACTATCTCTTAGCTATACAAAACTTTCCATTCCTTGTAACTCAGTGGAGATGTCTACCTATTGTTCTTGATACTTATAATCTTCCTAAATAATCTCTCCATCGTTGGTCAACTCTCCAATGAAATGGTATGTTTTGTCAATATCATTGCCTCTTTTTTGAAAGACTGTGTTTTCTGATAAGGAAATTGTAGATCTATTGTCACAATAGATATTTGTGTTTCTTCTTGTTCATGCCTCAAGCCTTTCAACATCCATCATATTCAAATTTCATCATAAATTATGCATGTTGCAAATGAATATTTAACTTTAGTTTTAGAAAGAGAAATAATAATTTTTTCTTGGAGGCACATGAAATGTCCCTAAACCCAAATGAAAAATATTTATTAAGTTTATTATTGTATAAATAACTCTCTTCTTGAGATTCTAAGTGTTCGGAGTTCAAGATTCATAGTTCATTACTTGTAATGTCTTGATTGTTAATACTACTTTGAACTTGGAAGCCACCTTTGAAGGAAGCTTTTGCAGACACTTGATGTACTTAGTCTTTCTAGAGCCTTAATACCAAACAGAGGATTTTGAATCTAGTTGTACATAGTTTTGTGTTATCCTATAAGTTTTTCTAGTTATTAATCATTGTGTTTTTCTTCATATGCTTATGACTTATAGAGATATCTAGGTAGGAAGAATTGTGTCTCAATTTATTCCTATAAGCACCTGAAGTTATCATCTATTAAGAGGATGGATTAATGAAATGTTTTTTTAGCTAATCCCCTCTAATTAGTAAATCAGCATCTTGTGTAAGCATTAAGTATACTGCCTTGAACCTTTGGAATGTAGTTTACAAGGTTTTCTAACTTATGATTGTTTTGTTTTACGGTCTGGAAATTGTGATAATCATATTCTTTGTTGTCTTCTACTCACCACTATTTTTTATCTATATCACTGTGTAATGCTTTATAGTAGCCATTTTTTGAAGTATTGATATAACCAAAGGATTAATTCCTTTAATTATACATATGTCTTCATTCATTGGTATTCCAAACAACTTAAACCAAAAACCCCAAAACAATTATTTTAGATGCTCTAGCATTATTAGCTGGCCTAATACTATCTCAAAGGTACAACATCGGGGGATTCAAATTTCATTAAAGTTTCCCTTGGGACAACAATATTCATTCATTCTTTTCCTATAAAGGTGATTAAAGGTTTAGAAAGGTTAAAATCATTCACCTTGACGACTCCACACTCCCAAGCTGACACCTTTTAAACATACCAGATCTCATTCAAAAGCTGACATAGTTAGTCCTCTGTCAAATTCTGAAAGGATTCTGAGAAAAGATAGTTCTAAAAGGGGACAAAAACGATCATCTTCTTCATCCTCTTCAATCCCACAGTCTAAAGAATTACAATCATTTGACCCCTATAGTAATATTCCATCTCATCCTGATTATTCCCATTTATCACCTAAGGTTGTTGAACTTCTAAATAGAGGAGTTGAGTTTAAGTCAGCACACCTTATTCATTCATTAGAATCTCATCCAATACCCACATTTACCACCAGGATCACCTAAAACTGAATCTGAGTTGGGTGTTGATCTACTAGAATATAAACCCATAGATTTCATATCCCCTACCACCTATTCATTTCCTTCCATTTTTGACCAACCTGAAGCTTCTTCCTCGAAACAATATGAGGAAAATTTCTCTATATATACCAATCCCATCTTTCAAAAAAAATAAGGTATTCCTTTACAGGTCCCAAAGCTAGTTCTTAAGACTCCTTTGAAGTCTTTCAAGAGATCTCCTCCTCCTTCACCTCCAACTAGTTTATCTACCCCTAAATCACCATGTTCTTCCTCCACTTCTTCTTCATCCTCTACATCCACAAAAATACCTCATACTCCATCTAGACAACCTCATACACCTCAAGCATCTCATATACCTCAAGTAGCTCATCAACCACCTATTGTCATGGCCTTCCGACCTATTGTATAGGCTAGATATGCTACCTTAGTCTTACCTAATAACCTTGATGCATTCCTAGTTGGATACTTAAGATACCTTCCCAAGTACAATGCAGAAACTGGTACCTCAGCTGAAGATCATCTTCAAGCTTTCCTAGACTTTGCAGACAACATGAATACTGAAGAAGAAAATGTTTATATGAGATTGTTTATACAGTCACTTGAAGGAAATGTGAGGATTTCATTTAAATAGTTTCCAGCAACTACCATTAGAAACTAGGAAGAGCTTACAAACATATTTAAAAATCAATAGGGTGTGAAAAAGGATCCTCTTTACTTCCTCATAGAATTTGAAGAGCTTAAAAGGAACTTTGGTGAACCAGTATCAGGTTTTATTAAAATATTCAATAAACTCTATCACAAAATGCCTACTGATTGTAAGCCCCCTGTAGGAGCAGTTGAGTCTAGATTTTCTAAAGCTTTTGATGATGACTTTGATTTTGTGCTATGAGAGAGAACTTCAAGAAATCTAGAATATATGAAAACAAACGTTGTAGAAGTAGAAGAAAATAGGGTAGCCTCAGCTTCTTTAAAACTTAAGGAAGGAAAGGCCCACAGAAAACTCAAATCTATTCAAGAAGCCTCTATTCCGTCTAAGACTGAATCAGAAGACTCAAAAATAGATGAAATAACATATCTTCTTAGAAACCTATCCAATAGGATTTCAAATATTGAGACCTAACCTAGAACAATACAATAAATAGTTACTAGACCTCAAAATCACAATCAAGGTCAATATAAAAGAAATCCACCACTACAAATTCTTCAGAGACCTAACAATGATAAACAAGTTCCTACTCCTTTATTGATAGATGACCAACAACTTGATGATAATACTATGACAGTTACTGAAGATATTAATAGTATGGATTCTTCTTCCAATCAAAGAGCCATCATTCCTCTCTCACAACAGAATCAAGTTCAAGAAGATCAGGAATCTTCACAAGTTTCTAAATATCATGCTTTATCTAAATTTTTAATTGCAGAATTAAACATGATCTTAGGCCTAGGCCTAGTCTCAGGAGACCTCCAAAGGAAACTCCAATAATTTAACCACGTACCAGAACTGGTGAAGCTCAAAAAACTCTTATCTGGCCTTTAGATAAGTCAATTGATACTACCAAAGCTAGTAAAAACATTTTGACTACATTTAATGTTGTAAAATAATTAGAGAGGGTTAAGATCCTAATTCCATTGTCAGAACTTTCAAAAAACCAAGGTTACAAAATCCAATTCACAAAATGGATATAAAATACCTCAGTTGATGCTGAAGGTGATGTCATAAGTCTATAAGATGAAAAACCAGCAGTAGTTTTTGGCACTAGTTCAGACATGATAGATGAGATAGTGTCCCCTTTCTATGTTACTCTTTAAACAAATGACTCCATGTTGTATAATTATATGCTTGATTCAGGAGCATCACACAACCTTATGCAAAAATCTATCATGGACCATTTGAAACTTGACATAACTAGATCCTACAATGACTTGTACACATTTGATTTTGAAAAGGTGCCATGTTTAGTATTGATCAAGGATCTAGTGGTTAACCTTGGCCAAATTCTAGTAAAAAGTGTTGTACTTGATATTGTTGTCACAGATATCACTCCCAAGTTTGGAATTCTCCTTTCTAGGTCTTGTTGTGCCAAATTAGGGGGAACTCTACAGATGGATATGTCATATGCTACTATTCCTATTTATGGAGCAGAGGAAAGATTATATAGAGAGGTAAGGTTTATACATACTATTTCTAAAACTGACCAGCCAAGGAATCATCCAATTTATGCCATAGATCAAGACTTTGGTTGTTTTGAACTCACTTCAAACCAACACAAAACTCAAGTAAAAATTGAAGAGGAGTTGAAAGTCCTGAACCAAACCAAACTGGTATTTGGAAACTGTTCTTTGACGGCTCTTGCACAAAAGATGGTGCAAGAGCTGGAGCAGTTTTAAATTCACCAGAAAAGGAAAATATAACCCAATCATGTAAATTAGACTTTGAAGTTACCAATAATGTTGTTGAATATGAAGCTTTCCTTTTAGGATTGCAATTAGCCAAAAGCTTAAAAGTTCAAAACTTAAGTGTTTTTACTAATTCAGAACTTATTTTTAAGAAATTAAGAAATGCTTGACAGACCAAGCACCCAAGACTTAAGTCCTACCGAAATGAAGTATGGGATTTAGTTGAAAACTTATTTGATGCTTTTAATTTGATTCATATTCCCAGAGATCAGAATATTCATGTAGATGCCTTAGCTATCGCTGCTAGTTCTTTTAGAAATCTTGATCATGCTGATGTACTCTATCAAATAGAAGTCAAATATAGGTCATCCATCCCTGATAATCTAAAACATTTCCAAATATTTGAAGATGATGAACATTTGAAATCATTTCTGCAAGTAATAGATGATTTTCACTTCTACAAATTGATGAAGATAGAACTGAAATAAATTAAAATGCAGATGGAAATGATACTTCTGATTTTAAACCCCAAATTTATAATCATGACATTATTCAATTATCAAATAATTTTACTCCAAAAGGACTAATTCCTTTAGAAAGATTGTTTGATCAAAATGATGTCTTTCGAAACCCTTAGTCCATTTCTTCAGAAGATGAAATAGAAGAGATTAGCATTGGAATCAATGAAGATATCAAAAACATCAAATTATGTGCATCTCTAGACCCTGAGATCAAAGCTCAATATCTTAAATTATTGAAAAATTATAAGGATGTTTTTGCTTGGACTTATGCTGATCTAAAGACCTATGATACTTCATTAATACAACATAAGATTCCTTTGAAGATAGAAGAAAAACCTTATGAACAGAAGCTTAGAAGGATAAATCTAGCCATTCTACCAACTGTAGAAAGGGAGATTAAGAAAATGCTAGATGGTCAGATCATCCTCCCTCTTAGATATTCTAATTGGGTTGCAAATCTAGTTCGTGTTAGAAAGAAAAATGTTGAAATAAGACTCTCTGTGGATTTTAGAAATTTGAACAAAGGATCATTAAAAGATAATTATATGTTGCCCAAAATGGATCAGTTAATTCAAATGGTTTTAGGAGCACAAAGACTTTCCATGCTTGATGGCTTTTCACGTTACAATTAGGTCAATGTTGATACAACAGACAAAGAGAAGACAACCTTTACTACACCCTGGGGTACATTCATGTACGCTAGGATGCCATTTGGCTTAACCAATGCTGGAGCAACATTTCAGAGAGCCATACACATAGCTTTCATGGGACAGGTAAATAAATTTGTGGTTATTTATCTTGATGCGATAAATGTTTTTTCTAAATATGATTAGAAGCATTTAAAGCACTTGATGAAGGTTTTTGACAAGTGTAGAAAATTTGGAATATTGTTGAACCCAAATGAATCCTTATTTGTTGTGAAAGAAGGTAAACTGTTGGGCCATATTATTTCAAAAGTGGGAGTAGTAATTGATCCCAAATGAGTATCTGTCATTGAATCATTGACCTTACTTAGAAACAAGAAGGAGATTCAAGCTTTTCTAGGCAATATTAAAATTTTAAGTAGGTTTTTCCAAATTATGCATAGATTGTAAAAGATATAACTGACATGCTTCAAAAGGACTATGAAGTCAAATGGACCCCCACTTCTACCTCCAACCTTTGAAGCTCCAACCTTACCTAGCCCTGATTATACTAAACCATTTAGTATTTTCTCTTTTGCCTATGAAACAACCCTTGATGTCATTCTATTACAGTAAAAAAAAGATTCCCATGACCAACCCATAACCTTTTTCAACAAGGTTATGAGAGATGTTGAGCTTAAGTATGACATCATTGAGAAGCAAGCCTATGCTCTCATTCAAACACTTAAATCATTTAGGATGTATGTCTTACATTCACCTATTACTGCTTATGTTCCTAATAGTGATGTGAAAATTGTCCTAACCCAACTAGACACTGATGGGAAAAGAAGTAGACAAATCACTCAAATTATGGAGTTTGATCTAACTAACAAGACTGCCAAGCTAGTAAAAGGTCAAGGATTAGCCAAGCTTCTAGGTGAATCCAACTTCAAAGTACTTGGAATCAATTTCGTTTTAGAGATATAAGGGAAGAATACACAAGAACCTTCCCTTCATCCTCAAGGGAAGAATACACAAGAACCTTCTCTCCTTGTAGAAGGGGAGAATCCACAAGAACATTCCTCTCCTCTTAAATGGGAGAATCCAAAAGAACCTCTACCTTCAGAGCATATCAGTCCTATACACATTGATGAAATGTTCTTGTTGTCAAACTAGTATCAAGATATTGTAAATTTTTTGATCCATTTTGAGTGTCCAACATCATTCTCCTAAACCCACTGTAAAACCCTTAAGTTAAAATTAGTAAAGTATTGTATTATAAATGAAAATTTATACTGGAAATATGAACTGAATATTTTGTTATTATGTTTAACATAATCAGAAACTGAAGGAATCATTGATCAGTTGCATATAGGATTTTGTGCGGGACATTATGCTTGGAGAGAAACAACATACAATATCTGAGGGGAGGATTTTTTTGGCCCACGATGTTCTTACAAGTAGGGGCAAATGTCAGAGGATGTGTTCCTTGTCAAATGTTTGCTGCTAAACAAAATTTAGCAACTCTTCCACTCATTCCATCAATAGTTTCAGAACCTTTTTCTCAATGTGGATTAGATTTGGTTGGAGAGATTCACCACACTTCAAGTAATAAAGATAGATGGATCCTCACTACAACAGACTACTTCAAAAAATGGGTGAAAGCAATTCCAGCAGAAATGCTACTGATGTAGTAGTAATTAAGTTTGTTTAGGAGAATATCTTATCTAGATTTGGTTACCCAACTCAGATTGTCACTGATAATGCAATGGCCTTTTCTAGTGTTAAATTGATTGACTTTTTCCAGAAATATCAGATTCTATTACATCATTCATATCCATACTATCCTCAAGGTAATGGTCTTGCAGAATCATCCAACAAAAGTCTGGTAAAGGTAATAAAAAAGACTCTAGCTGATCATAAAAAGAGTTGGGATTCACATTTGATTTATGCAGTATGGGCAAACAGAATTACTCCAAAGAGATAGACTAGAAAATCTCCATTTCAGTTAGTTTATGGGAAATATGCAATCTGCACTACCAATTTGGCCTTCCCTGTGTTAAAATTTCTGCAAGATTCAACAGATGAACCTGATGATTTTCAAGAAGGATAAATCAAATTATTGAACTTAATGAAAACAGAGATGAATTTCAATACAAATTGATGAAATATTAGAATAAGATGAAGGTCATGTTTGATAGAAGAGCCAGGGAAAGGGAATTTAAGGAAGGAGATCTAGTTCTAAGATGGGATGCCAGGAGAGAAGAGGAAGGAAAGCATGGAAAGCTGACAATCTATGGTTTGGACCTTTAGTAATTGCTTAAGTGAAGGCTAACAACACTTTTGTGCTACAGAACCTTGAGGGGCTATATTCCACTTATCCTATAAATGGAAGGTTTCTCAAACATTACATTCAGTACTAAGAAGTTGAACTAGATTTCATTGTAAATACTCCAGTTTTCTTCTCAATATGTCAATGTGATTTTTTATAGCAAGGAATCCATAGCCTGAGGAGAAGGCACATGGATCTGCAGGTTCTCTACATTTTACAGGAGAAAGGAGTCCCCAGTTGGAGCCAATGTTTTAGTATTTTTTGTTTTTGTTTTTGATAAGATAGAATATTTAAAAAAATGTTAAGTTAGGATATGGACATAACAATATTGAATAAAATTTTAGTGAAAAAATATATATCTTGATGATAATGTCCATATCAAAAAAAATGTTAGGTTAGATGTGCTAAAAAAGAAGACAAAAAGAAAATGTTAGGTTAGAAAGAGAACAAAACAAATAAACTCTGAAAGTGAGCAAGTCTAAATGAAACCACTCTTTTTCCGGAAAATAATGGTTGTGTGGAGCTTGTTTTAAATTCCACAACCCATGACAGTGAAATAATTTAATCTTGACTGCATCATGTTTTAAATTTGATCTTATAGTTAGAGAATAGAGATTTGGCAAAACTGTTTAATATTGGCAGATTAGTAGTTAGGTGGAGAATAATAAGGTGCTCATTAGTTTAATCTGAGACCTTGGAGGTTATAATGGTAGACTTAGATAGTTTGCTTTTATAAAATAAAAAATAAAGGAAAAGGGTTTGCTAGCTTAAATGCACCCATTAAGTGAAGAAAAAAAGATAGGATAACCAAAGGGTAAGTAGAGAAATGTTGTAGAAGTTTGATTATTGATTGGACAAAAGGTACAATATCATCTTTGACCATATGTTTCTATGTCCATGATTCAATTACACAAAGGAAAAGAAGGTCTTTAGCATAGATTAATTAACTTCCCGTTCATCCCCATTCATCCCTATATTCACTAATTTCTCTTCCCACCTTCATACGTTCATATTCATTCATTTTCAATAAAAATCCCTTTTCCTAATATCAAAACCCTTTTTACCTAGGAAAAGTAAAAATCCTATGTAAAATCCCTTTTTATATGAAAAACCCACAAAAATATGTTTTCCCTAAGTATTGATGCATATATGAAAAGTAAATAAACCATTAAAAGGAACTTTACTTAGTTTATTTCCCCATTTTCTGCTCATTTTCCATATTAACACTAATTTACGTATAAAACGCTTAAAAGGTCATTTTCCCATATATATTAACTCCTTATTAAATATTCTGAAACCCTAGGTTTTATAATTAAAACTATGTATTTTAATATCGCATCGCAATATTGTCGCATCGTAGGCCTTTCATATCAATACACTCTTCCCTGATTGTGATATGCAATCAATGATGGGCATCAACCCGACCAAATATATATCATAATCTTATTCATGTTGCATCCCATCTCATCGCAAGTCCCAACCGAAGCATATACCTTCCACCATTGCAATCTCCGATTGCAATTGGGACCCGAACCTAATTACATATTATATATCGTTTATTCCCATGTCGCATCCGACACCTATCACATTCCTTGCGATGGGCCATCCTTCGCTAAACTACAATTGTGATATGTGATTAGCCCGGATCCGATATCATATACACTTGCACTCATAAAATTTCAAGTCCGCCATATGCGTTTTGCAAAGAATTCCTTTGTTAAATCATTTTTTATGATTTAAACGATGAAATAAAAAAACCTTTGTTTAACCATAAAAACACTGCTAATCTGGGTTTTAAGCCATAATATATTCACTATAGCCATATCTGATCTAATCCATCTAAATCCAACGGCCCTTGGTGATTTCGGCTATGCTCTCTGTACAAACATTACCCACTTGAAAAGTGGTATTTCACCATCCTCCTTCGCTATGTGTCAATCTCAGATCATTTGAGGTGATCCGTTACCAAAACTGCCCACACCTTATAAGCGGTGCGATGAAAACTGCCTTCCTGAAAATGAAAAAATAGCCACTGTTCACTATTGCACCATAATTTAAATGGAACATTGTTTTTCCTGTTTAAACACTAAAATGACCATTTTTCTCTATTTTCGTCTGTTCTCATAGTGAAGCCTCCATAAGCTTCTTCAACCACAAAAACCGTCATTTTGCCTTTCGATATGCTCAGGACTCCTTCCAATTTCCTTTCAAGATCTATAAAGCCATTAAGGACCTCCTCTGTCACTTCTGTTTTTCTTAATAATTTGTATGTTTTGCAGGAAAAGCTTTTGTTCCAGGCTTACAGATAAAAGAGCCTGTGTACACTTGGATGACAAATATGAAGATGATATCAGATTACTTTACCTTGTGACATAAAATCTAAAAGGATTTAATGTTGAAAGATATAGTAAAAACTCTAAAATGGACAATAAATGTAAAAAGAAACAATAAAGGTTAATCAGCAGGGTCAAATGATTTTTCAGAGAGTTTAATGAGTATCAAATGAAATAACAAATGAAGAAGTCAATCAACGTGAAGGATACAAGCAATTTAGCAGCTTAAAGGGCAAAATATCAACAAACAAAGCCAACACAACCTGAATAAAAGGGACAACAAGAAACAATTCAACAACTACCCGTATCTTCTTGTATGAAGATCTTTTCCTTTCCTAGAATAAATCTTAATTATAGGATATTTCTTAAGTTTATTATTGTATAAATAACTCTCTTCTCGAGATGTTAGGGGTTCGAAGTTCAAGATTCATAGTTCATTACTTATAAAGTCTTGACTGCTAATACTACTTTGAACCTGGAAGCTACCTTTGAAGAAGGCTTTTGCCGACACTTGATGTACTCAGTCTTTCTGGAACCTTAATACAAAGCAAAGGGTTTTGAATCTAGTTTTACACAGTTTTGTGTTATCCTGTAAGTTTTTTAAGTTATCAATCATTGTGTTTTTCTTAATATGCTTATGACTTGTAGAGATATCTAGGTAGCAAGAATTGTGTCTCAATTTATTCCTATAAGCTCCTGAAGTGGCCATATGTTAAGAGAATGGATTAATGAAATATCTGTTTTGGGACATAGTTTAGAAGGTTTTCCAACTTATGATTGTTCTGTTTTACAGTCTAGAAACTGTTATAATCATTATTTTTGTTGTCTTCTACTCACCACTATTTTCGATCTATATCATTGTGTAATGCTTTATAGTAGCCCTTTCCTGATGTATTAATATAACCCAAAGGATTAATTAATTTAATTCTACATCTATCTTCATTCATTGGTCTTCCAAAAAACTTAAACCAAAAAACCCAAAACAATTATTTTAGATGCTCTGGAATTGGTAGCTGACCTACTACTAGCTCATAGGTACAACAATATGCTAGCCTCCTAGTGAAAATTGCACATTATTCACAGACAGTCACACATGTATGTTGCATTTCAATCCTTCAATTTGTTTTTGTTTTCGATTGACAGATTGCTTGTCATGAGTGTTGCTATGTCTCCAAGTATCACATTTTTTTGTGTGCCTCTTAGTAGAACAAGTACAATTACTTCCAAGATAGTGGAGTCAAAGACACCGTTTAGATCACAACTAGGAATGTAGTCGATCAAGTGTCTATGACAATGCCTATCTATGAAGATATCAAATTCCTCATGGACAGGAATATCAAGGTGAAATGGAAGGAGCGTCACAGCGAGTAGCACCATCAACAACAACAAAAGGTAGAAAAACTGCAAGCAACAAATGCAAGAGGAAGGTTGTTGACAACATGAAGGTGGAGCAAAGATGCAAGTTCAAAGCAAATCCACTTGTCATGATGACAACATTGGAGATTGAGGCTATGAGGTTACGACACGTCACAAAGATTGCGTGAAGGAAAAGAGAGAATCAGAGAAGGAGTTGTAGGGGGTTGAAGTAACAACTCAAGGAAGAACATGAGCTGCATAGAAGACAGAAGGAGTTACAACAGGAATAGGCCTAATAGAAGGCGCAACATACACGATGAAACTATGCCCATATAGGTTATGGACCCATCCAACAGTTGACATGGAGTAGACAGGGTGAGAAGTCTTTTTGATCAAATGCAAAGGTATTCAGTAGTATGGATGTCATTGTGCACACGCATGCAATCCCACCCATTTGGCACACTCACCGAGGCGAAGACAAGAACAAAGTCTAACTGGAGCTAAACATGTATTTTTAAAACTTGATGTGCATGGCCACCAACACACACTCGGACATAATTACAGACACTATGAATAAGTATGTTTTTAGTCCAAATGCACTGAAGAAGATGATGCGCATGTTATTAGATGAGTTGGACAAAGGAAACATATTAGTGTACCTGATTGCAATGGAGGCAAGAATTCTCTTTTAGCATGATGTCACCATTGAGCGCACTAACACCATCATAGATGACCAAGCTTGGCATAAGTTCACCATTGTTAATCATTGCAAGGATGTTTAAGAGTTGGTCTTACCACACTTGTTCGAGTGTTAATGATGTCTTGCATGGCTTGCTCAAGCCTATTTTGTCTCACATGGGTACATTTGTAGATTGTATGTAACATCTTGTCAAGTGGAAGTTCAAGTGTCGATAGTTGAATATAACAATCATATAGTAGTTGGAGGAGGGTAGGTCAACAGTCACAAAGGGGAATGTCAAGTGTCAACCCACTCTTTGCTATATATAGTTCCTCATAACTCATTGGAGAGGCTTTTGGTCAACCAAGCTTCTGATAGTAGTATCTTAGAGAAATCTTGGAGAGTATTGTAATAATCCTTGGCTTCTCCACTATGTAGAGCTAGTATATCTCTTTGGAGGAGCAAGCGGCAGTGACTGTAACATTCCGGTGTTGGAACTATTGGTTGGTCATGGTTGTATTGTATGACTACAACTTTCACTTCTTAATATAATAGAGCCAACACGTTCCATGCATATGTCGTATTGTATTTTAGCTATCTTGTTTAGTTTAAATTATATATGTATATGTTTTCTTATGTGTTAGGTCCCTATAATACTATTGATAACCTCATTACTATTGTAGTTGTATCCCTTATTAATATTGTTGTGCCCATATTGCCCCCATATTGTTATTATTGTGCCCCATAGAATCCATCTATTGTTATTTTTGTGGCTTTATATTATTATTGTTAGGTCGGTTGGGTTATATTGTGACTCGTTAGACTCCTATATAGAAAGGAGGTTTTTTCATTTGAATCATCCAAGAATTATTCATTTGTGTAATCTAAAGGATATTTCCCCCTCGAAGAGGTTGATTTCTAAGGCGTTCAACTATCCTTTCTATCTTTTTGTGAGCTAGTTCCATAACATTTAGTATCAGAGCATTGGATTCTAGGGTTTCGCTGCTCCAAATAGGTCATCATGGCATTTTCGCTAAAACTTTTGTTCTGCGACGTTTCAAAAGCTAAAAGAAATCCAATTTGAGATGAAATTTCACTAAACCTCGAGTCCAAATTTCAGAGCTTTTCGCACTATATTTGCGGAATATGATCTGAGGAAGTTGGTCTTTTTGCAGACTCCTGAATTACATTCCAAACAGGTGACCTGGGGAAAATCATCATAACTTTCTCTCTAGCAAGCTGATTGAAATTTCATAAGAAGGTGTAGAAAGAGGACTGACTTTAGTTTCTTGTATATATTGTTTAGAGCCAAAGGTCGAAGCAGTGACTCGTGGCACGTTGTAAAAGTTCGCTCTACTGAACTAGTCTATAATCAGGTCACTGTGGGAGATTTGGCATAACTCTTCCCTGGAGAATCCAACTTGGATCAAACTGGTGGCATTGGAAAGAGGATGCAGAGAGCTACTGTAGGTTGCAATTTTAGAACTGGATGATCTGAAATTACAAAGATACATCAGATTCAATATCAAGGTCCTACAAAGTGAAAAAAGACGTGTAGTTTTTTTTTTATTTTTACATAAGCTTGGTTAGAAAATTAGTCTGAAGGAATTCAAAGGGCATAGTAAACCATTATTATCAATAATTGATGCCCCGAGGAAAGAAAATGCAAACACTTAGTAAGCAACCTGAAAGCTCTAACATGACTCATGAAGAAGAGGAAGAAATGCAACATGATATATCAAAATTACGAGACCAAGTGCAACAAGTGTCACTTGCACAAAAAGGAACAAAATCTAAGATGGATAGTTTAAAGAAAGATGTAGAAGCAAAGATGGATGGTTTAAATAAAGGCATAGAAGCTAAGATGGATTGTTTAAAGAAAGGTGTAAAAGCTAAGATGAATGATGTGGAAGCTAAGATGGATGATTTGAAGACAGGCATGGAAGATTTGAAGACAGATTTGAAGATAGATTTAACAAAGTTTCTACAAGAAATGCTTACTAATGGTGAAAGGGTAGTAAAGGAAACTCATGATGAGAACAAAAGAAATGTTAATCATGATGTCATAGACTCTAATGTGGGATCGAAGACCCACCATATTCCAAAAATCAATATGAGGAAGTTTGATGCCAAGGATCCCGCAACATGGATATTACAGATGGAGCAATTTTTCGATCTCAATAATGTGCAAAACACACAAAAGGTACGTATTGCAACTTTATATTTGAAACCAAATTAGTTTGTATGGTATCAATGGCTTTGCTCTAATAAACAATTTATCAATTGGGCAATTTTTACAGAAGAATTGATAGCACATTATGAGGATACAAAAAGCAACACTTTTTTTAGCCAATTGATAAGTCTCAAACAAAAGGGTTCAATAATGGAGCACATTGAGGAGTTCCAAAAATTGAACATAAGGGTAAAAGATATGCCAGAGGAGCATAGGATTGATGTGTTCATAGGGACTTTAAAGGATAATATCCAACATGATGTTCGCCTTTGGGAACCTGATTCATTAGAGAAGGCATTCAGGTTAGCAAGAAAAATGGAAAGCAAAATTATGGCAACCAGGAAGCATACCACTCACAACTATAAATACGGAAGTGTTTGTTGTTGCCCCTAGTCTTCCACAACCTATAAGGTTGACACCACAAAATTGGAAGAAAAAATAGCAAAAGGGCTTTGTTATAGTTGTGATAGAAAATACGCTAAAGGTCATAAGTGTGCTGAGAAGAAATTATTCTACATAGATTGTGAAGAGGAAGAAGGGAGCAAGAAAGGTCAAAAGAAGAGGATATACTCCCAGAACAAAGCCTAGATAAAGAAGAAATGAATCCGACCATATCTTGTAATGAATTGGTTGGAATTACCACTCCTCAAACCATCAAGATAGAAGGACAAATCAAGAAGAAAAAGGTAATAGTGTTGATTGATTCAGGAAGTACCCACAATTTTATTCATTGTAAGGTAGAAAAAAAATTGAATTGCTTCCTATATCCAACACCATAGTGTCAAGTGATGGTTGCAAATGGAGGAACAATAAATTGCTCTAGAAAGTGCCATAATATCAAGCTATCCAATGGAGAATATGTATTGACTAGCCCAATGCTTTCCATTCCAATGGGAGGTGTTGATGTTGTACTAGGAGTCCAATGGCTACAATCCTTGGGTACAATAGCTTTTAATTTTCAAGAACTTTTCATCAAATTTTCTACGGAAGGAAAGAAAGTTGAATTAAGGAGTATTGCCGGGAAACCCGGAAATATAATCAGCTCTAATGGTATGAAAAAGCTTCTAAAAAAACAACAAAGAGGTGTAATTGCACAAATATGTTCACTAGATGTTTCCACATCAGAATCATCTATTTCTATAGATCTCCAAAATGTCTTGGACAATCATTCCAAGGTATTTGAGACTCCCAAAGGTCTCCCACCTATTCGTGATCATGATCATGTTATTCATCTGATTCCAGGAAGTGTTCCTCCAAACATCAGGCCATACAGATATCCCTATACCCAAAAGAGTGAAATTGAATGTATGGTTGCAGAAATGTTAGAGGCTAGTATAATTCAAACTAGTCAAAGTTCTTTCTCGGCTCCAGTAGTATTGGTGCATGAGAAGGATGGATCATGGCGCATGTGTCCCAATTATAGGCAGCTCAACAATATCACTATTAAAGATAAGTTTCCCATTCCTATCATTGATGAATTATTGGATGAATTGCATGGACAAATTTACTTCACCAAGTTGGATCTTCATTGAGGATATCATCAAATCAGAATGAAGACTGAAGACATTCCAAAAATAGTATTTAGAACTCATGAGGGTCATTATGAATTTTTGGTCATGCCTTTTGGCCTTACCAATGAACCTTCTACATTTTAATGTTTGATGAATTCCACTTTCAAACACTTCCTTAGAAAATTTGTGTTAGTATTTTTTGATGATATACTAATCTACAGCAAGTCTTGGAAGGATCGTGCTGAACATGGTTACAGGGTGCTACAACTATTGGAGGAGAAACAATTATATGCAAAAAGATCCAAATGTTTCTTTGGAGTGCAAGAGGTGGAATATCTCGGTCATATTGTATCTCATGAAGGAGTTAAGGTAGACCCTAGAAAAATTAAAGCCATTAAG
>APFE030077597.1:0-40098 GCA_000404065.3 Pinus taeda
AGAACTATCATAGAAATGACACTAATCAAAAACCCAGAAGCTGACTCACCCACCTGCAAACATCTATATATGGATCCCTCATCCTAGAGATCCAGAGGCTGGAATTTTGCATCTTGTAAGGAAATGCTATTGCTTTCTTTGTGGAACATCATAGTGTTGGGTGATCTAAATTTTCATGAGGTGAAGAAGGGATTTCATGCTGGGAGGATGGCACTGGGTTAGATCAATGGGTTGTAATCCTCTCTTCTACTACTTCTATCAATAAAGCTACTTGAGTTTTCCTCCATATTCTTATATGTATGAGTTGATATATGCATTTGTATGGTCAATATATATCTGATCCTATATTTTTTATGATTGTAGATCGCTATGCTTTGATGGTATTATGTTTATTTGACTCTGCAAGTGTTCTTTGAAGTGGGACAAGCGGGGAAGGAGCAACAAAGATCTGTCAAAGGGAAGAGGAAACAAGCAAGGAGCCAAGTGGAAGACTGAGGTTGGTACTCTCTACTTCTCTCTCATCTACTTCTCATAAAGGAAAACGCAAGTAACTTTAGTTTGTTTGTTTCTAAGATAGCTACCCATCTTATTGGGACTAGCAGCTCTGAATGAACACTAGTTTACCCGATAACACAGGTGCTACATCATTTTGCTAGCTAATAAAGTCCCTAAGTGGGAGGACATTGAATAGCCTCATCATTTAATCATGCCCCTAATTTCATGATGTGGTGTATCTAATTCAATCTCAAATCATAATTGGAGATTAGGAAGGTGTAAGATCATATTCAAAGTACAATATCTTCTTAAATTGATGGAACATGTAACTTGACTTGGGGTTATATTCAAAGTAGCATCGATTAGAGGGGTGATTCAATAGACTAACAAGCTTGGAGAACTCAGAAATGAACTCTTAGTTAAAGTTCACATTGACTGGGAATATTTTGATATCAGTGATAGAAAAATGTTAAGACCACTTCAAGAGGGCTTCCGTATTATGGATATTCTTAAAATTTGGTAGCTCGTAAGATATTTCTGACTAGAAAAGCCCTTGGGAATTTCTGGTTTGTTTGTTGGGGTTTTTCACCCAAGGAAAAACATTTAATATTTTAAATTTAATTATAGGTCAACTTAAGGTATCAAGTCATCTCAAATTGGCTAGAAAGGCCAAGAGACACACCCCTTGGAAAACTATAAATACTTAAAACTATATTAGCATTCTTCTTGTGTGAAAGAGGCTATATGTGACTTAGCCGCAAGTAGAAAAATAAGTTGCAAGAGGAGAAAGAAAGGGAGTAAGGGAATTCTAGACAACTGAGTTTCTTTTGTGATTTGTATTATTGATAAAGTGGTTAAGGGTTGAAAGCTAGAGATAAGGCATACCACAACTAGAAGGAAGTTGGTCGTGGTACCAAGCAAGGATGCCACAACCAAAAGAGAATAGGTTGTAGGCTTGTGGTGGAAAAATAGGCCATAGGAATTTGGCTACATGATCAAGGAATAGGTTGCAACACTACCCAAGTTAGGTGCATGTGAGTTAAGGTTTTGTACAATAAGGGATAAACATGCAACATCTTGTTATAGGAGGTTGTGAGCCTATTAAGGCATCAACCAAGGTCTGGTTGGTCCTTACAAAGAGGCCAATGCCTATGGTGGAGGTTGTCATAGTCAAGAAAGAGGGTTGAGGGATGATGAAGGTAAAATATCTAGCTGAGGGATTATGGAGGCTAGATGAGGGCTATAGGGAGGTTTGATTAGTGCTTGAATAGGGCTAAAGGTGAGTAAGGCATGCCAAGAGGGTTTCCAAGTCACTAGGGAGACGTTTAGAGGATAATAAGGGATGCTACATAAGTTAAGAGGAAACAACAGGGATTTTGTAGCCTAAAGGGAGTTGACTAGGTAGTTTGAGGAGGGAAAGGAGTACCCTATCTGCTACAGTAGATGGTTGTGGGTTTTGCTGTGAAAATTAAAAAACTAGAATCCTATTGCAACAACTAGAAATTATTTTTCCAATTGTTAATTATTTTAATAATTTATCTGCGATGAAAAATATCAAATAAATCACAATGCAACCTTCACAAAAAAAACTGTAGAAATAACAACGTTGGAAACTGAGAAAATTCTAGCACACACACAATAAAAATGACACCATTATTTTTGGACAATTGTCCTTAGAAAAAACTGACTTAGGAAAACCGATGCAGCAGCTAAGGGTTTTATTATTATGTAACAATGAGAAAATATGAGTACAATAATATGGATGTTGAACTTGGCAATCCTATAGAGAAAAATACTGGAAAATTTATAGAGAGGAATTTTCCTCACCCAACAAGAAAATATGGGCTTTGATTGTAGCTCCAAGTGATTTTTCAAAACTCCCTCTGCACTAGCCTGCGTTATCCCAACACATTATATGCCACACTCAACCTAAATTACCTACTCCTATAGTCTTCTTGTCCACTGGTTGAGATGTTGTCTCTCTAGCCTTCTGAACCCTTTTCCAGCCTATGGAACTGAAACTTGAATTCTCTCCAGCTAAATCAAACTTCCCTCCAAAGGCTTTTGCACTAACCCCTGCATCATCCTCATTATGGTACTTTTGTAACTCTACAAATGCACTCGTTGGATCTAGACATATTCCTCCAACCTCATTGTCCCTTCCCCTCACTCACTTCTTTGATCTCTGACTCTCTTGCAATTGTTGTTGCTCTCTAGAAATCAATTTGCCAATGAAATCGAACATCTAGTGTTTCTTATCCAAGTTCCCATCGACTTCTTTTTATAATCCATTGTTGGAGCACCAACAACCAAGATTAAAACTTAATCAATGGCTATGACCATCTTGGAGTTGATCCGTGTGAGTTTCTAGATGATTCACACCTTGAATTAATTAATTATGATTAATTAACCATATTCCCTAAGTTTAGACTTAGGAAATATTTAAAAAATGGATAATAATCTAAGTAAGCCATATCTAGGTGGAATTTCTAGAAATGATATTTGGGTTTTCAATATCTCATGTATTCTAGCCTCTCCACAAAATTTTGTGGCTAGAAGACATCCGATGCTATAGATACTAACACTCCCTCTTAGTGAGGATTGTGCTCTCTCTCTAGTGCTACACATCCTACCACAACACCGTGTCTCTATATCACCTCCATCACGTTGTTAATGTATGGTTGTTGCTACCCTCCAACTACTATGTAACTTTGACGTTGCATTTGTGTTGTTGCTGACACTGCCATATTGCTACCAACTCTACATCTACACTGAAACTCCCTCTCAACTATTGTTATTACAACTCCAACTACTGCAACTGATAAGCATCCAAAATATTGAATCATCTACGTTTAATATGATACATATATCTCCAGAGTCTATTATTACTACTACCATCTGCACTGTCACTGAAGAATATGTGATGTTGCTAACTCTACTACTGAGACATCTGCTGTGTCGTCAACATTTCACTGTGCTCCTCCGCATATACATGCTATTAGTCTGCAGTGTCACTATGGTACTAACTACATCAACTACCACTAATTCATCCAAATACTAAATATTGTGGGTTCCTGTAGCCAGGTAATGATCCATGAGGTAGACTCCTTAAGGACCCTAGCAAACTCTATAGCTCTTTAGGGCTACAACTCCAAGTCACCCCACCTCACTCTTAGAGGTATCACTGCATAATCATGAAGTCTTCCTCCAATATGGAGGGCAACTTATCAATCTCAGCCGACGCTGCTTGCTAATCTTTCTTCTCTGACTTGTCCTTATTCCTGAGAGGACATTGCGTGCTATAGTGAGAAAGCTCACCACATCTTAATCACTTGACCTTTAATAGGTACTTCTTCTTCCTTCTATGTTCCTCCTACCCCTGACTGGGATACTTTGATGTGAGGGCCACATTCTCCTCCTCCTTCACACCCTTCAATTCAATGCTACTGATGGAGCTCTTTAACAAAGCTCACCCCAACTCCTCTTGCTGCAAGTCTAATGACATCATATCCCACTTTGAGAGCTTGTCTATGCCCAATATACTTTGGACAAACTCATACCACTCCTTAGAGACACTATTTAGTGCTAATATCACTAACCATATTGGTTGAGGCACTACCCTAATAGCTGCAAATTGGTCTCAAACCTCCTGAATCTTGGTGAGGAAGGGATCTATGCCTTCCCTCCTTCTGCATCCTGATGCATCTTATCTTTTCTTCTAGGAACATCTTCTTTTGCTCGGAAGTGTCCTCATATAGCATGGAGAGAGCATCCCACATCTATTTGGAAGTATCATTGACAAATATGTGTGAGACTATATGGTCCCAGAATCCATCTAGGATCAACCGCCTCACCTTCACCATTTCCTTTCTGTATTATTTTAGCCGATCCACATCCCTGGAAATTGCCACAACATTATCTATGTAGATATTTATGCCATATTCATCCAACAGGAAGGACATCCTGGACTTCTAGATGACATAGTTGAAGGAACCCTCCAATCTATATTGATCTCTAAGCCCTGTTGTAGCAATCTAAAATATTTTATTGAAAACCCCCTCTTTCCTTTTTCTTGGATGCTACTTGCACTCCTTTCTAGAATGCACAGACCTACTAGCTACTATTGCCAATCTGCCTGGAAAAATCGAAATTATAAGACTCGAAGTTCCATGAGAGAAATTTTTCCTTTATTGTGTGTGATTTTCTCTTCCACTCAATGCGGGTTTTGCTGCTACAAAATCCTCTACATCCAACCAAGGAATCTGCTCAATGAAAATCTGAGTTACAGCTCCTCCCTCTGACTGCTAGAATCACAATCCTAGGAAATATTACTTTTCTCTAACCTTGCAATTGAAAATCAAATTCTTGCCTGATGTCAATGCATTGCTTTGCCTCTAGGAATTTTAGCCTACTTCTCCCACTGAGCAGTGAAATTCTTTCCTTCACTTCTAAGCTTCCCAGCTAATCACTTATGCTCTGATACCATGTGAAAATTCCAAAACTAGAATCCTATTGCAACAACTGGAATTTATTTTTCTAATTGTTAATTATTTTAACAAGTTATCTGCTACGAAAAATATCAAATAAATCACACTTCAAGCTTCACAAAAAAAAATGCGGAAATAATAGCTCTGGAAATTGGGGAAATACTAGCACACACACAATAAAAATGACATTTTTATTTTTGGATAATTTTCCCCGGAAAATTCCCACTTGGGAAAACTGGTGCAACAACTGAGGGTTTTATTATTATGCAATAGTGAGAAAATATGAGTACAATAATCTAGATGTCAAATCTGGAAATCCTATAGAGAAAAATAATTGGAAATCCTATAGAGAAAAATACTGTAAAAATTCTAGTGATAAATTTTCCTCATCACTAGCACAATATCTACCATGATCAGCCTGAATTAGCTACTCATATAGCCATCATGTCTGCCACCAGCTAGGAAACTGTCTCTCTGTCCTTCTAGAACCCTTTCTCAACCTCTCAAGCTGAAAATCATCTTCTCTCCAGCAAAATCGAACTACCCTCTAGAGGCTTCTATGTAGCCCTTGCATCAACCTCACTGTGGTACTTTTACCTCTCTATTAATGCACTCGCTAGATCTGGAAAAATTCTTCCAGCCTCACTATCCCTACCCCTCACTTACTACTTCGATCTCTGGCTCTCTGGAAACTGTTGTTGTTCTCTGGAAATCGATCTACTAAGGAAATCAAACTTCTAGTGTGTCTTCTCCAAGTGCCCATCAACTTCTTCTTATAATCTACTAATGGAGCATCAACAACAAAGATTAAAACTTAATCAATGGCTAGGATCATCTTGGAGTCGATCCATGTTAGTTTCAAGATGATTCACACCTTGACTTAATTAATTCTGATTAATTAATCATATTCCCTAATTTAATGCTTAGGAAATATTTTAAAAATGACTAATAATCTAATTAAGCCATCTCTAGGGGAAATTTCTAGAAATGATTTCTAGGTTTTGGATATCTCAGGAATTCTAGCCTCTCCACCGAATGTCATGGCTAGAGCACATCCAATGCTACAAAAACTAACATTTTCTAGAAAACGAAAACCATTGTTCAATATGTTTTAAGGTAGGTGAGAGATGACACAACTTAGCTTTAGCCTATGTACTTTGGTTAAGTGTTTGTATTTTATGTTTCACATTGTATAGGGATGTAAAGGGCCACTATCCTTAGTAAGGGAACCCTGTGGATTTTCTTGTCATTGGAATGCTAGGAAGACAAACTTAAGTATTAATTCTTGTGTACTATGTATTGATCAAAGTGATCATATATTCCACTATGCAAAGGTTTTTAAAGTTGGGCAGTTTTAGTGTGTTTTTGTTTAATTTCTAGCTAAATCATAAACCAAACCTAAGGTGCATGGAATTCTCACATTGTATTAGAAAATCTTTGAAGAGAATTTGGGTCAAATTTGTGCACAAGTGTCAACTCTAGGAGGGAGCTACGGTATTTTTGTAGGAAGCAATAGTCTTTCCAAGTGAGTTAGCTATAGATGGAGAAAAATGTTTAGACAAGGAGTTATGAATTATTGTAGCTTGGGGTGGAAGAATGGAATTTTTGGTGGATTGGTGGAGAACTTGGTGCACAACAATATTTTTAATGGTGGGTTTTCGATATTGTTGATGGAATTCCATTTACTTGTCAAAGTAAGTTGCAACAACTCAGGTGCCTTGATAGGGAGTGCTTGGGCATGGATGAGGTAGGTTCATATGCATTGCAGTTTGATGAGTTTCATGAGATAATATCTTCATTGGGTTGCAAAGTTGCACATATGACAAAGGAGTCATGTTCATATGAGTTGTTTGACCTAGGAGGATGAGGACACTTTCATAGTTGAGTTGTGTTAGTCTACAGTGGGCTAGGAAAGTGTTTAACCACAACTCGAAACTAACCTTGAAAGGACAAAAGTTCAGTTATAGCATGTGCATAAGTTTTCATGAGGTTACTTTTTGGAAGAGAAAGTAGACTGAGCTAAGGGAAGGTTTTGTATAAAAAGAAGGAGTTTGGCTTTGAAGAGGGATTGCTAGTGTAGAGGGAGAATCAGTTGTCCATGGAAATTCTAACATTCAAGTTCAAGTGAGAAAGTGGAGTCTTCTAGGCCATGTAAGGAAATTCATGGTGCATGCAAGGAAATTCATAGACCATGCAAGGAAGTCATGGTGAATTAAGGAAAATTCATGGTACATGCACAAAAGTCATGGACCATGAAAGGAAAGTTGTAGTCATGCAAGAAAAGTCATGGCACATGCAAAGAAAAGCCATGGAACATGCAAGGAAGTCATGGAAACACAAGGGAAAATCATGGAGCTAGATATTCCTGGGAAAGAGTCATGGTTTGGATGGCCATGTAGGATGCTCTAAAGTGCGAGGCATCTAGGAGAATGGTGTATTTGAAGATCCATGTCTTCCATAAGGATGCGATTACAGATTAGATTTAGAGGTAGAGCCACTTCCAAGTGGTGGTGGAAATACCTTCATTACTAAGAGGGAGCATTCAAATTTTGTGGCTCGAAAGGTATTTCCAATTGGAAAAGCCCTTCAGGTATTCTAGTTTGTTTTTTGGGGGTTTTCACTTAAGGAAAACAATTTAATAATTTAAATTTAATTATTAGTCAAATTAGGGCATCAAGTCAGCTAAGATTCGCCAATAAGACTAAGAGACTCTGCACTTGGGGTTTCACACTCCTTCAAAAAGTATATATACATGAAGGTATAGGAGAATTTTTCTTGTGTGGAAGAGGCTATATGTTACTTAGTTGTTGGAAGCAAAAGGAATTGAAAGAGGAGAAAGAAAGGAAGAAAGGGATGTCTAGATAGCCAAGTTTTTTCTGTGATCAGTATTGTTGAAAAAGAGGTTGATTAAGTGCTACATGCTAAAGATAAAGCATGTGATAAATAAAAGGAAGTAGGCCATGTGACCAAGAAATTAGGTTACAACTAGAAGAGAAGAGGCCACGGGCCTATGGTGGAGAAAGAGACCATAGGAAGTTGGCCATAGACTCAAAGAATAGGTTGAAATACTTCCCAAGTTGGCTACAGGTGAGTTAGGGTCTTGCAACAAGGTAGAAGTTTGCCACGAGCTATTATAGGAGGTCACGGGCCTCTTAGGAAATTAGTCGAGGTCTATTTGGGCCTTGCAAGGAGGTGGAGGCCTGTGGTGGAGGATGTCATAGTTAAGAAAAAGGGTTGAGGGTTGATGAAGGTGAAAATAACTAATTGAGGAGTTCCCTTTCTGCTGAAACATGTGGCTATAAGTTTTGGTGGCAAAGGAAAACCATTAGTCAATGTGTTTGAAGGAATATGAGAAATGCAATGACTCATCCTCAACCCAAGTACTTTGGTTAAGTATTTTCTAATTTATATTTGGCATTATAAACAGATGTAAAGGGCCAATATCTCTAGGGTAGGAGCCTTGTATATTTTCTTATTAATAGAATGACAAGGAAAGGAGTTTCAGAATTAACTTTTGTATACTATGTATTGATCTAATTATTGGTATATTCCACTATGCAAAAGTTTTTGAAGTTAGGTATTTTAGTGTGTTTATGTTTTCTAGCAAAAGAATAGACCAAACCTAGGGTTTATAGTGTTATCTATGTCTAGCTTTGAAGTATAAGGCTCAAAATTTTTATATTTTTTTATTAAAAAATTTAGGCACAATGAAAATTTAATTGTTAGCACTAATTCAAAAATTTCAAATAAAGGCATTGACGATTGTCAAAAAAATTAGTTTGCTGATAGATAACTTGTCAGTGCATTTTCATGACTTTTAAATGAAATCATTGACAGATTAGATGGCAATGCTCATCATTATTATCGCAACTTGAGATTAGAGATTAAAGTTTTAGGAACTTAAAACAATTGTTCAAATTTTTTCTTTAAAACATTTTCAAAACGCTGACAATTAATTTCTTAGTGTTGGCCTGAAAAAAAATAAGAGAGTCAATGAAAAATCAAATGAAAATGATATGGTCCATATGCTAAAACTAAGGTGTTCCCAAATTAATGATCAATGCAACTTTTCATCCAATGAAAAATGACACTGTCAAATCAATTGGTAGTTATTACATAGTATTCTGCCACACCTCCTGTTCACTTCCTGTTCCATATCCTGAAGTTCCAAAACATTAACAACTGTGCAACATATCCAGTATGATATACTGACCAAAACCTCCTTGAAGAATTAAAGGAAAACTACCCTGAATCCATTTTGAAGAAGGTTAAATAAAACCCTAAATTTTAGCATCAACGTGTTTTGCCACACTACCTACTTGTGCTGATGGCTAGTTCCAAAATTCTACACTAGCACTGCCAGTGTAGATTTTGATATGAAAACTCGCAGTGAACCTCTTTTGCCAGGTTTTCCCAAACTAGATGAGAAACTTCCTGCACTAGAACTTTTGAGAATAATAAGATGGATATTGAATGTTGCTGATATGGTCAAGGTCTCCCATTTGGAGTTCTTGATCTTATCATCATGGGCTTTACCCTTGAGACGTGTACCTTCCTCCCTCTTTTGTGGATCCCTAACTTCCTCTCCCTTCCTATAATTTCACTCCCTTCCATCCCCAAATGGTTGGTCATTGATTACTGCATCCCTATTTTGAGATCATGCTTACATGCTACCCATTTTAGCTTGGAGAAGGAGTTCTTGAAGAGTCTTTGATTGGACTTCGATATCCACCAAAAGGAGGTCTCCAACATCAAGGCATAGGTTGTATGCTTCCCTTTTTAGCTTATTAATATATACATTTGATGTTCACTTTCCATAATTGTGTAAATGTTTATGCTATTAGCTTAATGTTCCTTGATTTGTTAAGTAGTTTATGTTTGATGTATGACATATATGATCTTTTATCTTGCATAGTACTTTGATTTTCCTTGTAGGTACGTGGACGTGAAGAACAACTAAGGAGCGAGGCCTAGAGCGAAATATTCGAATTCATGTCCAAGGATTGAGTGATTAGCATCAGATTGAGGTAGGTTTCGCCTTCTCTCTACATTTGTTGAACATAAGCTAGGAAAGTGTATGTTAGTTTGTTAAATTTTTTGCTAGATCCACTCATTGGGCTAGAGGGATCACCTCTATCCACAGAGGGCATTTTCCTTCACAACAAAATGGTAACTCCACTTGGGAGGCTATAGCCTTTTCATCCTCCTTTCTCAACTGATCTCTTGAACAATTTGATTGACCATTGTGTTCTCAGTTAGTTTGGGTTTGTATAGGTTTGCACAATCATTGGTTCCTATCTTAGAGTGCTTAGTTTGGGAGTGTTTGTGAAATTATTTTTATTTTTTTCCTTTTTCCTCACCCAACATTCTTTTTCATAGAAATTCATGCTGCCAGCACACTTTTTATTAAAATAGTAGATCCCCTGTTTAGTGCTAGTTTTTCCATAACAACCACACCAATGCTTGACATTGGAAAAAACCTAGGGTTTCTCTGTCAATCCCTAGTGTTTCTGAGCCCCTGAGGTCTTTTTTTTCTTGCATGACTAGATTTGTTGATGTTTTGATTGATTACCTCATTTTATTAGAAAAATCTTACTTCTTTGAATTTCAGGTGTTTGAGTGCAACTGGATTGATTTTAGAATTTATAGGTCATTTTATTGTCACTTGTCGCTTGTGAGTGTCATTGAGTCTCCAGTTTACTGAATGATTAGGTCTGTTCATCTAGTAAAATCACTTGAAACATTGATTTACATTCGTTTCGATTTGTCTTGTGCAAAGTTATGCTTCATTTGTACTAGGTCATCTTGCATTTTAAAGCCATCTTTGTCATTTATCGAGCATAGATTACATTGTTTGGTTTACAAACTGAAATGAATATATTTACTTGTCTATTCAAAATAGAAAGTGAAAGACATTTTCATTGAGTGCTTTTGAATTTTTTGTTACTTTGATTGATGCCTTGTTTGAATTAGGAGTACTTGGAATCAAAATCTTAGTTTTTTTATTTAGTTGAAGCTTAGTTTCATGTGAGAATCTAAAAAAAAAAAAAAGAGAACATCATATAGGTAAAGGGCATCTTAGTAAAGTAAAAGTCATTTTTGCTTTCAATAGATCCATATTCATTAGTGAAAGTGAAGTTTAGTTTCTCTCTTGTATTTTGCATTTGGAAAAGTTAGTGGAGGCATATTGTTTGATGCATTCTCTTGTTTGATGCATTAATTTCTTGAACTTTATTCCCTCGTTAGTATAGAATTCATTGAAATGAAAGGTTTCCTTTTTTCTCATATAGTTACATTCTAGGAATCAAGTGACATCATCTAAGCCCAAAATTGAAACTTAATTCAATAAAAACGTTAAAATTTATTGAATTAACCTAAGGAGCATTTGGAACTTAATGCAAACATTTAGAGGTCTAGGCTAGAGACATGTTCTGACGTCTATAAACATAGCAGTTGTCGTTAACTTCTTGCATTGTATCTCGGGGATGTAATCGCATTCCAATATGGAAGTATATCAGAGGTTCTCCAGTACTCTTGGGTATATCAAAGGCACTTTAGTATGGAAAGTATATGGGGATGCTCTCACCAAACAATTATGAATTAGACTGCACTAACATGGACTTGTGCTCCATGTACCATTGAGTATATATTGGGAGACCCGACTAGGTTGCTATCCTTTAGCCACAAGTAATCGAGTCAGGCACCTTGTAAACGTGATACACATAACAAAGTATTTAGGGAGATCGGTTGTCGTACGTTAAGTCCTTGGTTTTAGCTAAGGTGTATATAATGGTTCATGGATACTTGGTAAACCCTCTTTCCTTGCTTACCACTTTTTTTATTTTGTTTTGTTAATTTCTAAAATCAATTAATTGACTGCAAAAAAACATCCTTCTTGTGGAAATACTCCTTAGTAGATCTTTGCTTGATGCTAATGGTAACTTTTCTTGAGTCTAACAACCATGGAAATCCCCCTGACATGAATCCTAGTACTTTTTGTTCTTTTGGAAATGTTGGAACTCCCTATATGGAAATGTTGTCCCTTCTTGGATTAACCATTGGTTTTCTAGTTTTATTGTTTTTGGCCTTGATGAGTCCGAGTGTCCAAACTACTTTTCAACCAAGTTCTCCTCCACTTGAACGACACCAAGCTCATTTTGATCATAAAGTTGACCCATCGCCTTCTTCGCCTATTTCTTCACCCTGTTCTTCCTCTTCACCCGGTGAAAGTCTAGATTCCAGTAGCTACGAAGCTAAGAAGAAGAAGAAGAGGATGAAGAAAAAGAAGAAAAATAAGCAAGGGGGAAACCAAGAAGCCATTGCTACGAATGCAACTGATGTAGAAAATATTCAAACCAGCCCCAGAAAGTAAAATTCCCTTGCATTTTTTGCAAGGGTAACCACCGTCTTTAGAATTGGCCTGGTATTCCTAAGGTCTTAGAAGTGTGGTGCATAGTTTTACATCGACCTTTGTCATCAGCCTTTGGAGATCATGTTGGTGATAAACCTTCAACTAGTTAAGCCCATGGGAAAAAGGGAAAAGTCAAAATTCCCTGAAAGTTGTGTGAAGGTAATCATCCCATTCACCATTGTCCTCTTATGGATGAAGCTTCCAAATATTTGGAAAGCCTTACAACTTCTCAACTTCATCTTCTAGTTGGTTATTGAAAGCTTTCCCCTGATCTTCTACTAGTTGATTAAGTGGTTGATCAAAATTCATCCTTGGTCAGCCTCGCTCTCTCTGAAAGTGAATCTTGTGAATCCATTCTCAACCAACCATTGGTTGAGAAAATGGTAGACTTGGCTCCACCTTCATTTGACCGTACCTTTTCGATAGAGAATGAACCTCATATTGCTTATATTCTTATGGTTTCTTCAGTTTCTAATGAATTGGAGGGAAATCCTCTCATATTTGAGGTGAATGAGAGAAATTTTCCTATTCCCATAGAGAAAGGGGGCAACTCTCCCATTCCTATGACACTCTCTCCAAGTAGTTTAGTCACTTCTTTTGATTGGAGTCATCTGGAAGGATACCGTCTTCTATCTTATGTTCATTTCCAAATTACAATACAAGCTTACAATATGGTCATACCTAGCACAGTCATAGAAGAGTGCGCATATGTTAGCCTTATGTCCTCAATTGCTTGGGAAGCTTTAGGTTCTCCTCAACTTGTCCCTGTCACCTAGAATGTGTTAGCTTTTGATAGAGGAACTAGTCAACCATTAGGGATCCTTCCTAAGTTACCTATTACTTTGGGAGGAAAGGTTGTCTATATAGACATGATGGTTATCCAAGGCCCTTCATATTTTAATCTATTCCTTGGTCATGACTATGTTTATGTCATGGGATCTCTTTACTCTTCTCCCTTTCATGTGATGTTTTTCCCGTGTGATGGAAGAATCGTGATCATTGACCAGCTTACATTCATTGGTCCTGAAGCAAATCCCAATCAACCATAATCCCTAAATGGTTATTATATGCAAATGGTATCACCCCTGCCACAAGTTAATTACATGGCCACATATTCCATGCCCACATCTATTGATGATCCAGTAGGTAATGTAGTACATCATGTATTGGGGGCAATGGAGCCCAATTTTCCATTTGGATCCCTGGACATGTATCCCTTACAAAGTGTTGTTCTCCCATCTGATGAGAACATCTAGGAAGCCATGGTCTCTTATATTCCATGATCAAATAGGTTCTATGAGGATAATTATTTTACCATTTCAACCTCGTTAAAAAATGAAATAGGTCATTAAAAAATGAAACAAGGTGTTGGAGAAGATTTACTTTTCTTGTGTCAAGCACATTAAAACATGAAACAAGGGCCATGAGCAGAGTTCTTTTCGTATGTCAAGCTCGTTAAAAAATGAAACAAGGTGTCATGAGAAGAGTTATTTTCCTGTGTAAATCTCTTTAAAAAATGAAACAAGGTGTCATGATGATAGTTATTTTACTATGTCAACGTTGTTAAAAAAATGAAACAAATCCCCTTCCAATTTGAATATATCTCATAAAATTCCAGTCAAGTCTTTCACTTGATCTCATAAGTAAACCTTCATTCCATCCACTTGTTAGTAACCAGTAGTCTACTTAGGTGAATGAAATGAAGCTTGGGGGGTAATGTACTTCAAATTGAGTCATTATGTCAGGGGTATGAAAATGTATCTCAAGCATAGTTTATCTGTGTTTCAAGCTTGTGTAAAAATGAAACTAAACTGAAGCACAATTTGTTTCCATTTTAAGCTTGTGTAAACATGAAACCAAATCCATGCATAGTTTTTTACCATGTTTCAAGCTAACGAAAAAACGAAACCATTTTCAGGTATACTCAAGCATAGTTTCTCATGTTTCAAGCTTGTGTAAAAATGAAACCATTCCCACTTTACATCTTGTGATTGTCTTTTTATCAACCGATTTTTGCTAGATAATCCTTGGTTTGTCCATTCGATCACCACCATCTCTTTAGCTGATCATTTACTTTCACTTGGTTCTTTTACCCTTGCCTAGAGAACATCTGCAATGAGTGGTATTATTAGCTAGCCTCTTGAAATTTACATGTTATGAGCAGTTCCATCATCACTGGAACCAATTGCTATCTTTTTATACCACTCGTTCTTCAGGTGGAGTCATCTTTCAACACTTTTTTTACTCTTGAAATATGAAAAGATTATCGAGCAGTTGTCTTTTTGAAATCATAAAATTAAATGAAAATATTTCTACTCAGTATAAGTTTAACCCTTTTCTGGACTAAGATAAACTATTCTACGAAAAAGGAATACCTTAGTCGAATGTGGCTAAGAGTTTCTCTTGGATATTGTTTTCTACCTTTTCGAGTTCAAGGGATGATTTATGAAAAGGGACCTTTCAAGCTTTATTTTCCACTTATTTTTCAAACTCTCTAAACTTGAAAAAGATGTTGAGTTCCCCTCTGTTGAACTTGTAAAACATAAATGACGAAGGACTTGTCACCATGACAAGACCGAGTTTCTCCTTCCTAAGGCTCGTAAAATAGGATGGATTCATCCAAAGGATGAACTTATATGACAATAATATGCTATCCACTTTAAGATTGCAGTAAAACATAATGGGGTATTCACTAGAAATGGTGGGGGAAAAAGTAAAAGTGATCATATTTTGTATTTTTGTAAAGGAAACATGTCACTTTTAAACGTTACATTCATCTGTTGCCCATGTCAGGTTGGGGAAATCCTCACTTAGTCACTTGCCTTCCTGGGTTTGGGAAATCCATTTTTGCCTTTCATTTAAATATACCTTATCATCATGACCTCTGATCTTATGTTGAGTCAAATTTTTCCAACCTCTGGAGTCGTGTCACCGATATGTTCAAGAGAATTCATATTTGCAGTTCTTTACTTCTTATACACTGTCTAACTTTTTTCCATAGTCTTGGATCACTTATTTACTCTACTACAACCCTTTTTTTCGTGTCGATGATGTGGGATTCATTATGGCCCTCCTTCAATGGATCACTTCCTATTGACTTCAGCTCATTATCTGGGAATATGATCTAGAAACTCCCTTCCAATACCTTAGAGCTTGCATGCCTCAATGGCAAGCTCTTCATATTCGATGACAAGTTTACATCATTGGCCTTCGATCAAATGATTATACAGATGTTTGACTTCAACTTCATTATTCACATTTGTGGATTGTGTTGATTTTACCTTGAGAGCCATTGTCATTATTAGTGGTTTCCCTTCTAGAGGTTAATGGTTTACATCATTGACTAGTAATCAAGTGTTTTTATATCATGTTCGACTTCGACACATCTATTAACATGTTAGAATTTGTACATTGATTGGGTTGAGATAGAGCACAAGACCCTGGATTATGTCTAATAAAACTTGTTTGTGTGGAGTTATGAGTTATTCATGATTGTACACATGTTTCCTCTGGATGGATGGCTACGACCATACTGTGGGTCCATATTCACGATCCTTTCTATTTAGATGGTTGCAACCATACTGAGGATCCATACACATGATCGCTAATATTTGGATGGTTGTGTCCATTCCACAGATTCATGTTTTATTATATGCTTATTCATGTATCATTAGGCATGATCATCAGATATGTCAGATATGTATATGCTTGATTTGCAGGTCTCCTAATAGTGTTGTTTTCGTCCTTGCACTGACTTGTAAAGCATCTCAACCATCACTCCATGTTACACCTTTATGCGTTAGGGGGCATCTGTTACACAATATTTTGTCACACCTTCTATTCACTTCCTGTTCCATATCCCAAAGTGCCAAAACATTGACAACTGCGTAGCATATCCATCATGATATACAGACCAAAACCTCCTTGAAGAATAAAAGGAAAACTGCCCTAAATCCATTTTGAGGAAGGTTAAATAAAACCCTAAATTTTAGCATCAGTGCATTTTTCTACACTACCTACCAATGTTGATGGCAGATTGCACAATTCTATGCTAGCGTTTCCAGTGTAGGTTTTGATATGATAACCCACATTAAAACTCTTCTAGAAGGTTTTCCCAAACAGGAGGAGAAGCTTCGTGCACTAGAACCTTCAAGAACAGTGAGCTAGATAATGGTTGTTATTGATATGGTGAAGCTCTCCCATTTGGACCTCTTGATCTCACCATTATGGGATTTCCCCTTCAGATGTGGAACTTCCTCCCTCTTTTGTGGATCCCTAACTCCCTCTCCCTTCTTGTAAATTCACTCCCTTCCATCCCCAAATGGTTTGTCATTGATTGTTGCACCTATGCTAATATTATGCTTACATGCTACCCATTCTAGCTTAGAGAAGGAGTGCTTAAAGAGTCTTTGCTTGGACTTGGATATCCACCAAAAGGAGGTCTCCAACATTAAGGCATAGGTCATATGCTTCTCTGTTTAACTTATTAATTTATACATATGATGTTCACTCTCCATAATTGTGTAAATGTTTATGCTATTAGCTTAATGTTCCCTGATCTGTTAAGCAGTTTATGTTTGATGTATGCCATATATGTTCTTATATCTTGCATAGTACCTTGATCTTCCTTGCAAGTACCCGAACATGAAGAATAGCTAAGGAGCGACGCTTGGAGCGATATATTTAAATTCATCTCCAAGGATCGAGCAATTAGCATCAGAGTGAGGAAGGTTTCTCCTTCTCTCTGCATTTGTCGAACATAAGAGAGGAAAGTGTTTGTTAGTTTGTTAAATTTGTTGCTAGACCCACTCATTGGGATAGAGCGGTCACCTCAATTCGCAAAGGGGATTTTCCTTCAAAATAGTAGCATATCTTATTATCATCCGACAGGTGGCGTTGACTCAATAAAATGGCACCTGTATGTTTTACTCTATTTTTTCCTATAAAATTCAGTAACTTTGGGCACAAATTCCGAACAAATGGAAACTAATTTTTGAAAAGAAAAGGAGTTTTTTTTGGATGAAATGGGCTGATATTAAAAAACCTCTCTCAGGTTTTTAAAATATATCATGGTTTGAGAAATTCAAATGTATCTTTGAGGCCTAGTTTTCCATATTTTTCGAAATTTCGTTTCCTATCAAAATGCCAAGTCAACATTTGAAGGCCACCTCATCAAATTCGACTTGGGGACCAGATATTATCTCCTCCTTGATTTTTTTGATTTAGTAAGCTATAAACATGGAAAATTTTAGGAACGAATTTTCACCCTTGGGCAGAATTAAGGGTTTTAAATTTTTATTTGGCAAATATTTTGTATCATAGTGCATTATTACAAATTGCCTCAAATTAAGGGGTTTTAAATTTTTATTTGGTGAATATTTTGTATCATAGTGCATTGTTACAAATTGCCTCAAATTTATTTTATAAGAAAATTAGGTATGGAGGTTAGCTCACCTTATTTTAAGGGAGAGGGTAAAAAAAGTCAATTTAGCCTTTGAAGTTAGGAGTTACAACCTTCAATTCACCCTAATTTTCAAGAATAAGTATTTATGAAAATTAATAATTCATTTTTATTTAAAAATTCAAGTCTCTTATTTTCATGTCTATTTAAAGATTGAATAGTGCTCTTTCCGTCTTCCAAGTTTGCATTTGTTTGAGTCATAATCATATTCGAGGGTTGTTCTTAAAGTTGTAGAATTTGAATAGTGGTATACGGTTGTTGGCAAAGTACTGAAAGTACAAGTAAGTCTTTGTTTTAATGGATTTTTGGTATATATAATTATTAATTTTCTGATATATACTTGTCATTTTCAAATATTATTTAGATAATAGATTTTTTTAATTTTCAATCCCGTTAAAATAATTGATGTTTGATTGTTAATTTTCAAGTTCCACTCATTGTTAAGTCCATCTCTGAAAAATTTAAATATCTCTATTGCAAAAAATTAATCCCTTACCTTCCAAAATCGATACAATCCAACTTCCATCGTTTATTTTGTTACTTACCTTTTATCTTCAATGTACACTCTATGTAAACAACGTTTCTACAAAAAAAAGATAAAATAGTTGTTACTATTTGAATACCAAGTCGCTGACAGTTTGTAAAACTCTACCAAAAGACCAAAATCTCTACTAGAAGACTGTTTGTTGGAAGGCACTATATTAAAAATCAAATTTCATCGATTAGGTTTCTACTAGGAATTGATAAAATTAGTTGTTGTTATTCTTGGAATAGTAAGGTGCTTGCCATTTGAAAAATTTAGTTGGAACACAATTGAATGGATGTTTGAAGACATCTTGTTAAAAAAAAAAAAATAACCAGTTATATTTAAAATAGATGTATTATCAAAACAAGGACTGTCATCCAAACTTTGAATGGATGTCTGAAGACATCTTATAAAAAAAAGAATTTTCCAGATATATTTAAAATATATGTATTATCAAAACAAGGATTGTCAGCCAAACTTTCAAGATTAAAACGAAAAAGGTTATATTAAAATGAAAATTTAAGAAAATGAATAATAAACTTGAAACTATTTACTTCAAATAAATTTCATTAGCAAGATGAAGATGGAGGAGATATTTTGAGCGATTTTATATGCATAAATGCAGTGCAATTTTTATTTATTGGGTGCCCATAGACATCAACAATCATTGACATCTTATTCATATATATGGTAGCCATGAAGAGGAGAGAGATTTAACATTTTGAAGACATTAAAAAATTACATGTGGTGTGTGTGTGTGTGTATTAGTTACAAATATATTAGGTTTCTAGAGGGATTAAATATGTTTTATGCAAATGTTTTACTCATTTGTTTCACTGTAAATTTTGAAGACATTGAATCCATTTTATTCATTCAAAAATATAATTTAAACAAATGAAAAATTAACGCGGCATATATAGTATATATTATATATATATATTATATATATATATATATATATATATATATATATATATATACTATATATATATATATATATATATACTATATATATATTAGGTTTCCAAAGGGATTAAATCTATTGTGTGCAATTTTAGTCAAAATTTTCACTCTAAATAAAAAATGTGGGCTATTAAAAAAAAATGAATGTAAATGTTATATCCCTTTTTTCCCTAAGGAAAAATCATAATTTCCATTAATATTTGAAAATCACATATTTAGATGCTTGAAGAAGCATATGTTGTAAGTTGTGGCAAAACTAGTAGTATGTGCATAATTACATATAAAAAATAAATATATACATAAAATTGTTATGTGAAAATAAGTACTGGAAGTAGCTCAAAAATCATGAAATTAGGGCCTGTTGGGCCCCTATATTCCGTGATTGATGTATGGACAATGATAGCACTGATAACAGTCCACATCCTTTTGTTCATGAAGCATCCATAGACCGTGAGGCCAGACCGCGACCTCCTTGGATAGCTGGTTGGGAATCTAGTTACCCCCCCAGTAGATATGATGACAAATGACAGAGTCAAATTGGGACCTTAAAAGCATTTCGTCATCCAATATGTGCCTGTGTGTGTGTGCACAGTAGATAGATATGTTGCTGAACCAATTTATGATAATCTTGGAATCACTGAAATCTTGAAGGTGCCTACACTCCTTTTCTAAAGAAAAATGCAAAAGATATATGAGTGTGATCAATTTTGCAAAGTTATTGGTACAAACCCATATGAATTTTAAAGAAATGGTTCTTTGATAGGTGTAATAAAGCTCCCCTCTCCCTCCCCCATAGCCTTGTTCTTGGGTAGATCCATCGAAATAGGCCCAAGGAATGCTTTTGTCAATGACTTCAAGGGTAATGTTTTGATGGGGAGCAAGTCTCTCATCCTCAGGTATATTTGAATAAATGGAAAATACATGTACATAAGCTTGGTTCCAATGGGGCACAATATCACTGAAAATGTATTTATTCTGTGTCAGGCAGATATCCCAGAAAACCAATAGTGGGAGATTTCTATCTTTATGAGGTTGGGCTAATGGCCACCATTTTTTCTAGACTTCAAGGATGGTATTCCCTACCATTTGAAAGTAATCAAAAGAGAGGAGAGGATCAAGGCCAAAAAATACATGATGGTGGGGTAGTAAAGGAAGAGATGCTCAATGCATTCAGAAGCTTGAAGACATAGGATGCACCAACTAGGGCCATGGAAAGATTGCTTCATAAAGTTTTCACCCATGGGAGCTTTGTGGCATACTACAGTCCACATGAAGAGTCTGGTGTGGGGGGGCGGGGGGGAGCTTTTAGTTTCCATAATAAGCTCCACCACCAATTGAAGATTGGTGGCTTATGTGTAGAGTATATAACAAGGTAGCCATCCTTTGGATTGTAATTACCATGCTTGGCATGTGCCTAAATAAGTTCATCTTCACCATCAAGCATCCTAACATGCTATTCAGTAAGTGCATTAATGTGACTGAGCAAGATAGGATGCCAAGATGTAATGATGATTTCCAAGCCTGAGAAAAAATATTAGTATTTTATGGGTCTACAATTTGATCAAGATATATAATTCTAACATTAGCTAAATATTGGATGAGATTAAGTGGGAGTCTAAAAGCACTACCACTGCCATACCATGGATTCATACCCACATGAACTAAGGAATCCAACCTAATTCTCTAGACCGGTCCATCACAAATATAAGATATAGAGTTTAATACATCTCTCCATATGGATGATATGCATGTCATGTTCCAAGTAGGGAGCCAAATCCAATCAAGAGTGTGTAGGGGCTAGATGTATTTTTTATAAAAAACCTCAATCCATAAGCTTTGAGTTGTGAGAATCTTCCAACCCATTTTGGTAGCAAGTGCTTTGAAGAGGGACTCAAGGTTTTTTAGTCCCCAACCACCCCACTTAATTGGAAGTCAAATCAAATACCAATGAACCTATGCATAAATGTGACTATCCTGCTTCCCTTTCCATAAGAATCTACAACACAACTGCTGAATTTGCAAGAGTATACCTTTTGGGATCTAGGCCATGGAAATATAGTAAACCAGAGTCGCTTCCAATACAAATTTAATTAATACCAATCGTCCCTCTCTAGAGAGGTATTTTTGATTCCAAATGTTTAGTCTTATTTCAATCTTGGCTACCAGCCAAGTCCAATCAATAATCTTGTAGTGAAGGGGTTTAATTAAAAGCTCAAGATACTGCAATCCATCATCCAATGATAGGAGGGAGTAAGGGAATCTATGGAGAGTGAATTGGATCTCATGGGGTGAGCATCCTGAATATGTAATAGTATATTTCCTACATTACACTCCATGCTAGTAGAAAATAGAATAATTACATAACAGATTGAAAGGTTGATGTATCACTAATTCCCCCATTGAGAAAAATTAAAAAATCATCTACAAAAATTAAATGCATTAGGATGTAATTGTTGGAGGATTTAATACAGTGGAGATGATCCAATCTACATTCTTCTGTAATGAACCGGCTCAGGCCTTCCATAATTAGAAAGAACAGGAGAGGGGAGAGGGGACAACCCTGTCGAAGACCCTATTCTACATGAAAAAAGGGGGAGGTAGATCCATTGATGAGTACACTAAAAGAAACCTTGGTAATGTAGCACATGATCTAGTTGACAAATTCCATCGGCAACCCCAAATGGGTTAATAGCATTCTCAAGTAAAGCCAGTTTGTGTGATCAAAAGCCTTTGCAAGGTCAATCTTAAGGGTCATGCATTTCAACTTCTTAATTTTGATAGAATATAAAACTTCTTGTGTTGTACCAATGGCATCATGAATTTAATGATGGTTAAGAAAAGAAAATTGTTCAGGGGAAATATCGGCAGATAAGATGGTCTTAAGTAAATTGGAAATGATCTTGCAAATGATTTTATAGATGCAATTGCAGAGAGATATGGATTGAAAATAGTTGAAGGACTCAGGGTAATCATATTTAGGGATGAGAGCCATGAAGGTTGAGTTGACTGCCTCATACATGCCCCTGTTGGTTCTATAGTCTTCAATGATTTGGAGCAGATCTTCCCCCAGTATTTCAAAGAAAGAAAAGTAGAACTCAACTAGCTAGCCATCACGACAAAGACTCTTGTCCCTCTTAAACCATTTTAGAGGATTCTCCATCTCCCCCATAGTAATAAGCTTGCATAAATCCTCAACAGCCTCCTGATAAAAAATCGAGGAAAAAGTCTTGCCACCCTAATAATCTCTGCCAAAGTTGCTTCCCGTAGGACCTTGTAAGGATTTTTAAAGTGTGATGTGGTGAGAGATGTTAGATGATGGAAGGAGTGAATTCTCTGACCTTCCCCATTAGTCATCTGTCAGATGGTGTTGATCGCTTGGTGCCCATTAGCATAGCGGTGGTAGAATTTTGTATTGTCATCTCCCTCTTTTAACCATATGGCTACGCACCTAAGTCTCCATGTTTCCTCTCTATCCTTTAAAATCTTATCCCATTCAATATCTAGGTTCATGTGATGGGACTTGGCATCAACAGATAAAAATCCCCTCCCATTTTCATCCTCCAAACTTGCAATCTTAGTCTCGATGGAAGGGATCTTGTTATCATCATTATTTCTCTTGTTATGAGCACAACCTATGGTTAATTCCTTGAGTTTAAGAACTTTGTTGGAGAAACCTTTCGATATAAATCACCTTGAACTTGGAGGGTGTGCCTTCCAAAATTACGAGACTAAACAAGTGTAGTCTAGATCCTTTAACCAAGTGGCATTGAATATGAATGGGGATTTGGTTTAAGAGCTTGGTGAATGATCTCAAGATAAATAAGAGAGTGATCGGATAGGCCCCTCGATCCCACCCACTGCCTGTAATTATGAAGTGTGCCAATGAGCCTCTCCCTGATTAGGAAATGGTCTGATCTTCGAGCCAACATTAGCCTCCCTAATCCTTCTGTTCCTCCAGGTAGGTTGAAGATGCTCCATGGGGATATCAATAAAAAAATGATCCTCTAGTAGAACCTCCAATATATCAGATAAGGGGTCAATATGAGCATTGTGCCCCCATGATTCAATGTGACTAATGGAAAAGTTGAGGTCACCTCCCATTATTATCAGCTTGCAAGAGGGATGAATTAAGCAGGTGGTCCAAAAAAGAAGCTCAGTTGTGGCAGTGACCATACACATTTATCTGATGAAGCACCATACCTAGATCAAATGAAAAAATGTCAACGCCAATGAATCCTTGTCCACCCCAAACATTTGATAGTCTAATTGACCTAGGGTTAAAACCAAATGCAATACCCCTAGATTGCCCACAAACATCTAGGGCATGGAAATTCCATCCAGGTACAAGAGATTCCAGAACAGGTATAACCAGGTCAATAAGGCCCAGGGTTTCTTGAAGGAATAGGACATCCACCCTTTCATATTCCATAAGTCTCTTGAAGGCTAGTTTTTTAGCGGGGCTAACCAACCCATGACAATTAAGGTATAACCACTTCATGGGGGAGAAGAATAAAGGGTACTATGTGCTCTAAGAACCCAATCAATAGTGAGTTGTCAGTGTTCCGTTATAGAAATACCAACTTGATGAATGGCTTTGGAGAGGGTAGAGTGACATCCCCTAGTAGATTTAGGGGGATTAAGGGAAGGGATGATAACAATGCCACAAGAATCCTTGGCAAAGGATCTATCCAAGGAGTAGAGATTGTAAGAGTGGGCAGGTATAGAAGAGTATGATGCATCCGACAAAGAAGCAGACAGGGGGGTTGGGGGTCCAGGAAGGAAGGGGGTGTATTACAGAAAATAGGGGGGGTGAACTAGGGGGCAAGATAAGAGAGGCGATGCAGGTGTATATGCAGAGGTGCTTAGTGATGTGGTAGATATCAAGAAAGACTTAGAAAGTGCAAGTGAATTAACAATAGAGCATAGGAGAGGGTTACCTGAGCAGAGAGCAGCAACAATAACTACCTGTGATCTAGTAGGTGGAGGCGAGAGAGGACGGAACAAAGTGGTGCCACGCTTCTTCTCCTGAACATGTTATACTCTTACTCTTAACCATAAATAAAATATTTCAATGACCAAATGAACTATCATAATCTTATACCAATTTTATAGAGAAATAAACTAAAAATAATAAAACAAAAATGTTATACTTTTGAGTACAACAAATTGTATAATTATTATGCTTTCTAAAATTATTTCAGTTCTTGATTAAAAAAAAATTAGAAATATTTTAGTACATGGGCCAAATAATGTTTTAAATATGCATGTCGAATAATTTATTTCAATCTCAACTTCTTGCATATGTATATGGAGAGAGCATAAATGACTAATTATTTTAATGTTGATCATAATAAAACATTTCAATGTTGTAAGAGGAGTAATTAAAAGTAAAAGAGTTCAAGGAGATATGTATTTTATTTAATTATTAATATCAAATTAAAATGAAACATTTAAGATATATAATTAATAATAGAATATTCAATGTGACAATAAATTAAAAATTTTAATGTGGAGGGTTAATTATATTGAAAATGTATTCAAAAATATAATTAATAACAATAAACTCATTTTAATTGGGAAAATAATTTCATAGATAAATATTCAAGAAAAATTTAGTGTGTATAGATAAATATAATTAATATTATCTATATATATATATAATATAATATATAATATATTATATATATATCCTCGTGTGTGGTGTGTTGTGTGTTGTGTGGGAAAAAACATTTTAAATAGTGTCATCGTGGCCCTTTTTTAAGAATATTTTTGGTCAATTTTGTTTGAAATCAAGTAAATATGTGTTAAAATTGCAAGTTTAAGCTATGTAGTTTACACAATCCAAATTCTCAAGTAATTTTTGAAGACATTGAACTCATTTTTTACATTCAAAAATATAATTTAAACAATGAAAATTTACAGGCGGTCTGTGTGTACAAATCGATTAGGTTTCCAGATTTATTGTGTACAAATTTTTAGTCAAAATTTCACTATAAAAGAGGTTTTCCTTGGAGCTACCAAATTGGCTTGCTCCCCTAAAAAAATCCTATATACTCTCTCTCCAAGATTGAAATCCAATATAAACCAACACAAACATGTAAGTGTACACTGATTTCATCACATGTGCACAAATTTGTTGTTAGTTCTAAGTATTGCAGTTAAGTTTCTAATTAAAGAGTTGATCTTCATATCTCCCAGATGAAAACATACACGCAAATAAAAAAATAATCGTTATCACTCTCAATAATATTTTAGGCATTGTACATATGGATTTTTATCTAAAAAAATGTTGAAGAAGCACTTGGAGAAAGTAAAATATTCATGGATAGCCTAGTTTTTAAAACCCTGGGGTATAGAGGAACTATGTCTTTTGGAATTTTCCCTTACACAATTATATATTATATCCAAATTTTTGTTACATTAATTTTAATCAAAAAAATTATTGAAAATGATCTATAATTTTCTTACCTCTAGTTTGGTGCATAACAAGTGAGTTCTTATTTTAATAAAAAAATATTATAAGGTAAATGAGTATGATTAAGTAGACGAGGCATAATATATATCTCTAGTTTCATGAATAACATTAGTAAAGAAAGCATATGTTCCATCCATATTTCATTATTCCCTAATGGTATCCTATAACCATAATATCAATTCACATAACATGTTCATCACAAGCTATAACGTTATGGATGTTTACTAGCACACTCACATCCAAAACTAAATAGAGATAATGATACTTAGTAAAAATGTTGTACCATCATATAAAATTCCATTTACAAGAATTACATCAGCACATATAACATTAATTTCCCATTATGAAGAAATAGGAAACCTATAGCAATATTCAACATTCAACATTCAAATACTAAAATACTCCAGCAAAGTGCATTTTTATTAATCAATTGAATAAACAAACTAAAGGAAAAACTTATCTCTTTGAAAGTTGAAGGGAAATATTAACTTAGTGTTGATCCCCTATTTTGTCCATATTTCCATCAGTTCAATCCCCATTTTGACCTCTTTTCGGCACTATGGAACCTAGCATTTGCTAAGTTTACTATCCTAATCTAGTCCTAGTCCCCATTCAAGGTAAATATTCTTTTGATTGCATTTGGCTGTTTGTTGGCAGATTTAAGTGGATATAACTAGCATATTCTTAAACTAACTCATTCTTGGAATCGATTGTAGACTTCTCAACCAAGTGTATAGGACTATACCAGAAGAAGCAGTTGAGGGACCATGACTCTCTATTTTTGTACTCAAAGTCCACATGCAGATTGGTACTCAATAGTGCAGTGAGCAAGGAATCAAGTGCTGCTGGAGGGGAAGATCGAGTCAACCAGGAGAAGAACACATATGGTATCAAAATCTTCACTCTCCTTCCTGTAGATACAACAACCACTAAGTTGGGGTTTTGTTACAAGGTTGTTCATCAAATCGAACCAATAGATCAAACCAACTTGTCTTGAAGGAATAATATTGTTGAACTGTTATGAATTGCTATTTTTAAGTTTAAAGTCTAACTGTAATCAAATTCCTATAAATGGCGGGGATGTAATATTTCAAGGGGCACACTGAACTGTTGAAGTATTTTTTTGTGCAACACTGACTCAAGTTCTAATAGAAGTTGTTATGACACTTTTTCTTTGAATTCCAATGGAATGTTTTCAATGGAAAGTTGATGCTCGTGTTTAACTTTGATTACAACCGTTTTGTTACTATAAGTTAAAAGCCCCTAGGTGTAGCTAGGCCTATAGAAATTTTGAATAATTTAACACATATTCAACAGAGATTATCCTGATCATGTACTATTGCGGAAAACATACACAATACATAAGCTCCTCTACGTTGATCATCAATATAGCAGCATCAATAACAATAAAACATCAATAGCATTCACACATTAACACAGTATGTATCCCGGGGAAAGCATCTCGCTAAAAACCCCAACTATCTGTATATTAATGATTGAGTCATGTAACATTACACAGCATAATACTTCTCACAAGTATCTCCACCTCTATTACACACATAAAGCTCAGATCTGAATCAATCACTGGCTCAAATCTCCTTCGCTGCTTGCCTACCTCCGCTGCTCAATACCTGCAAAAGAACTGATGATAATTCCAAGGCAACCACATATTTACTTGGCAAAATCACGTGAGCACAAGCTACAATGTGGGCAAACTCATTGGCATACTCAATCCCTTGATTGTGCAAGATCTGATGCACAACTATAGTCACAACTGATAGCAATCTGATTCTCTAACACCTGTCCCTGCTGAACTGAACATGCACTGACATGCAACTGAGTTAACTGATGTATTCATTAGTTGTATTATGAGTTAATAACTTGTGAATTAATTAATAACTAATTCACCCAACTCATCTCTAGTCTATTTGCCAGTTAGACTAAATACAACCAGTTTAACAAAGCTAAACTAAACACAACTCCAGCAACTGCACCTCCAGTCCACTAAACTCACTCACTTGAGTTCTAACTGAAGTCATGCATGAAAATATTAAACAACCCACAAGAACCACGTATTTCCTTCTGCAATTGCATGTACCACATCCGTAGCTCAAACTGAAGTGCTCCAAGAGAATAAGACAAGTTTATAGTCTAAATATTATTATGAGCTAATAATATTTGACTATTCTATATTTAGACTGAGCAGTCACTCCGATGTGGTGTCATTCCGCTGTGGTCTAAAAATAGAAGTCCATCTATTTTTTCCAACTTGATCAATCATCCATAAACAGCAACCTGCAATCCATAGACATGATCCATATGACTAAAAATAGACATAGTCTAAAAATAGACTTGCGCCAAAAATAGCCTGCGGGCCCACTTAGTGAAGGCGACTCTTTTCACTAAGCTCCATCATCTTGTTGCAATCTCAACAATTATCATTCAGTTGCGCGTAAATACAAAAAATACACCGTGCATAAAAATAGACAGATTTTCTTCAAATATCTTTCTATTACTTCAGATCTTCCTTATACAACCTTCTAGACCCTGCACACATAGTTGCAGGGGCCTGCGCACTCAGTTGCAAACTTACCAAGGTCTCTAGGCACTCAGATGCTAGAGCCTTCTCCTAAAACACAAAAAGATCTACAATTACAGACCCAAAATCATAACATCAAGTTAATTTATTCATTGCCTTAGACTTGCTAAGACATCCCTTTATATCCTTTACCCTTACAATACCATGGTCCACAAACCATGGGCGGATCTCAAAATGATACCAACATATAAGGGGTTTTGACATTCCTAAAACCCCTTGCCTCATATTTAACCCACGCTACTCACACTCCCCTCCTCAAAATGCAAAGACTTACAATATTTTCACAAAATTGACCCAGGGGACCTTGTCCCTACAGGCCCCCTACATAATTATGTGAATCATCCTCGAGTAACTCCATTGGTAAACTTTGGATCTTTTCTTTTAAGCTAATGAACGAAGACTTAACTGGGTGAATAGCCTTTGTGCATTGAACAACTGCCTATCGCACTTCTTCCACCAAGTTTTCCGTAGTTGTTGCATCTTCTGTTAAGTTGATGATTTGTTGTGTCTGATGCATACTCTTAAGCGTGCCTTCCACAGTTTATGAGAGCTACCTTGCTTCTTCTTCCCATGGCTCCATCCGTGTAGTGATGATTTACATCTTCTTCCACAGCTCTTCGATCTGTCCTTGCAGGGATGTCCCCTCTTTCAACCGGGCGAACCATTGCATAGTGTAGAGTCTCCAAAATGTATTCAAAATATCATCCACTTTCACCTTTATCACCACCATTTCACTCACATGTCACAACTCCATGATCATATAACCTTTCATTAGCCTCCATTTTCATAATTATATGAGTTACCTTTGTGTTTTCCAAAAGTTAATGATTTCTAGTATTATAAGTGAATTAAATCGTTAAAACTTAGAAAATGACATATACTTGCTAATACTTAAAAGTAGCTTGAGTTTCATGACATGTGTAGGTCATTTGGAAGCTTCCAAGGTACCCTTATGTGGCCTCCAATACTCAAATTCGAATTATCTTCAAGATATGGAAGAAGATTTGGATAAAGGTCAAAGAGGATATATGTCTCATCATTACCTATTTGAGTTGTAACTCTATGAAATTTTCTAGGGATCTAGGGAGAGAATAATGGACCTCAATTAATGAGGCAACTTCTTATGTTTTTGTATAAATAAGAGAGGCTTCTCCTTTGAAAGGCATGTGCAAAGTTGGGGAAATTATCATGTTTTGAATATAGAATTTGGATTTGGCACCATGCTCATGAGTGATGTTCACCTTGATTTGGTTATGCTTACATTTGGAGCTTCTCAACTTTCCATCTCTCATGCTTTTGGATTAGCCACCTACATTGTGTGAGATTTATTGTTTTTCATAGATTAAGATTTATTTATTTCATATCTTTTCCTGTGTGAGAGGTTAAGAGTGATTGTTTTAATTTGCTTTCTACCTAGAAGTTAAGAGAAATTATTTTTATTTTCTTTCATATCTTTTCTTGTGTGAGAGGTTAAGAGTGATTGTTTTTATTTGCTTTCTACCTAGAAGTTAAGAGCATTTGTTTTTATTTGCTTTCATATCTTTTCTTGTGTGAGAGATTAAGAATGATTGTTTTTGCTTTCATTCCTGGAAGAGTGGTGTGCTTTTGAATTCCTACAAGATTTAAAGATTAAGATTTCAATTCCGCACATTGTACTATAATTTCTTTTGAGCTGATTTTTGAATTAGAATAGGTGAATTTGGTTTGTCGTTATTTGGTTCATAGTTAGATTGATCTAAATTGAAAGTTAATTTCTAGCATATACAGTGCACGCACGCTTCACAAGTTTTACGAAACCCTAGGGTTGACAATTAAATGATAAGTAATTAATTTGCTTCAACATTTTGGCGCCTCTAGGGAAGTGTTCATAGGAATTAGCTTTTAGTCTAGAGTTCATACCTTTTTTTTCAGTTTTTTCCTAGATGCATGATTAAAGCATGTAGATGGATAAATCATTTAGCTGCATATCATTTTTATAAAGAATTATATTTTTTTTTGATAATAACCATTTATGGATGAAAGATCTCGAATGCAGATCAAACATTCTTTGGAGCACAAGGACTACATTGAGGAATGGTATCGAAACACAATTGTGCCGCGACATTCATCCATTCCTCAAGAGATCTTTGTGGAAAATCTAAAGGTTAAAACGATTTCTCATGTCCTCATACATAATCAGGTACATTTCACAAATTTGGATATGAACATTGTAGAAAGTTTAATCCGTAAATGGATCCATTGGAAATATTCATATACTTCAAAAAAAGAAAAAAAAAAAAAAATCTTTCAAGTAGATAAAATAGGAAAATTAAAATCAAGCTTGATTATATTTTTTTAAAGTTCTTCATTGCATTTTTTTTTTAAGTTTTAAGACTTTAAAATGTTTTAGATTTTTATTTATTTTCTTGCATTTTTTCATTAATGTCACAAATATTTTCAATAAAAAAATTCATGTTTTGATTTTAAATAATTAAAAAAAAAATAAAGCTAGATATTTTTTTGTACGTTTTTAATAAGGAAAATGTAAGTTTGAAATTAATAATAATAATAATAATAATAAATCAGTTCTCTTTTTACTATCTTCATTTTCCAAGAGAATTGAAATTGATTATTGGCTCTCATGTGACCTATAAAAAAATAAATTCAAATGCATTAGCTTTAAATTTCTGCATACCTATTCACTTTTTAAGGAGCTACATAAACAACTAGTTTCTGCAGCCAAACCTGATTTAATTCTAGCGCATCCATCACAATCCAATGCCAACTTTGTTGCCATGGGATAATCCACACAAATATTTTTTGCTATATTCAAAATGTTCTCGTCATCCTCCGATAACTCCTCCTTGATACCAATCTGCAAGTCCATCTCCATTTCTTTTTCCTTTTCTGGCAAAGGTTCCTTCAATGTCGGATACCTCCTCCTCGTTCTTCAATACCCCTTGCACCCAAAAAAAAATTGTTCTGGCCAGTCTCCACCTAAGAAAACATTTTTGCCTATCATCCATTGGAGACAAGATGGCCTCGGCAAAATAGTCCGGAGGAACCTACGGAAATTTGTGAACGACTCAATCTCTACAACTCCTTTCAACGACAAACTGGAATGTGAACTCAGAAATATATTGAATGTGAGAGACTACATTTTGTTGAGAAATGTAGGTTGTTTGTGTTGTATATGTGAAAAAAAATTTCATATAGGCCAACAACAGTGGAGACCATGAAGGCAGTTGTTTCTTAACAGGAAGAAATCAAATGCTCTAAGGTAGCTTTGAAAGAGAAGCTTCTTTGCTTGCAGTCAGATTCCTTCATGGCACTGTAAATCATGAGCTATATTTTCACACAATCTCACATACTTGCCACACGGATTACAATACTCTATTCTATTCCCATGGATGTTCAGATGTTTATCAAGATCGATAGCTGGCAGTGAAAACTCACACTTGTCACATTCATGGATGACTAGTAATTCACAGTCAATGGATTTGCCACATTGTGAATAAGATAAAAAAAAAGATCTATGATGGTTCCATTGGCAAAATGAGGTGATAGAATTTGGGTTTGAGGTGAGGACTGATTTAATGTGCTCCTCATCCATGCTTAGCTGTGGGCATGGAAGACCCAGCAGTTACTTGAAGCAGAGGAAATGCATAGCAACTTAAAAATGTCAGTTTTAAAACATGATTTCTGGACAAATGATAATGAATTTTGAAAAAATAAAATGTGGGTTTTTCTCATAACGATGTTGGTTATAAAACTCAGGATCAATTTTTGCAAATTCATAACTGATTGAGAGATATTAGGGGTTCTCTGGAGCCTTACTTGGCAAATTGCGTGAGGAAAAAAAAAGTTTTAAATTAAATGCACAGGCAACAGTTGCAGCCATGGAGAAAGGAACAAATCTAATTTTGGATGCTATGGTGGTTTGAGGAATCAAGATTGTGATTTGCTGTCACCTAAATCCATGGATTCGCTGCCACAGAAGAAAAACGTGTAAAAATGAGTGACAGAGGAGGCTTCATTGATGGTGGTATCGTCTGCCCATGGTCAGCATTAGTCCATAGCTCTGCTACAATAGCAATTGATTGATTTGATTATTAATTCACCGCTAAAGTCAATACCTATCCAACATCGTATAGTTAATGCCTATAGTTAGAAGTTACAAGCCACTAATCTAGTTGGGCAAATGAGAATCTAAGAGCATGCAGGGGTATTGAATTAATATCTTATAAGCATTTTTGTGGCACCGAAGACCCTATTAACATATGATGTCATGTTTTCTCAACTAGTCTTGCTATAAGTAGAGTTGATTTTCATTTTTGTTATGGCTTCTGCTCCATCTATACCCATTAATATCTAAAAGCACAAACAAATCCCTTTACTCAACGAAGAGTCGACAATCTCTGGCAGGAATGATGTAAATTTGACAAGGGGCATTTCAGGGGAATATTCCTGCAACAGTGGGGAAGAAGGAATTTCAAGATCAATTAGGTCGAAGCGTCGGTCTACTGAGAAAGAAACGATTTTCCTGGCAATTTTGTTTTCTTTTTATTAAGTTGTTTTTTATTTTTATTTTTTGTGTTATAATTTTTTTTTGTTACGTTGTATTTTTTATTTTATTTTTAAATGTTATATGTTAATCTTTTTTTTTTTTTGTGTTTAATGTTTAATGTATAAGTTATTGTTTTTCTAGTATATATTTTAATGTTATGTTTTAGATTGTACATTTATGTTATAGGTATTTTTTTTTTGTTAAATTTGTTTGTATATATATTTAGTTTGTGATATATTTTTCTTGTTTATGTTACATCTATTTTATTTTATTTTTGTTTTGTAAATATTTCATTAATTTTTATTGTTGTTGTTTTATATTATTGTTATTATTTTTTTTAAGAAAATTGCCATGGAAATTGTCATTAATTTTTTATTTTTTTATTTTTTATTTTTATGTGAAATTTCGTTTAGTGACTTGGAGAAATTTGAGAAATTATAATGTTGTAATGGTCCATTCAAACACACCTGTCCAAAAAAATTAAATAAATAAATAAATAAATAAATATATATATATATATATATATATATATATATATTATATTATATATATCTATCTTAGTTTTATATGCTTTTTTTCTAAGAAGCAATGATCAATTTGAAGATTGGACTGGTTATTTGTTCATTGACAAAAATGCATAGTTTTGTGTACTTAACTTCTCTTCAGGATTTTAGCTATAGAAACTGCACAATTCTGTAGCTGAACCACAATTTTGCAGCTGAAAAACAATTCTGCACCTATGTATTTAACTTAATGATCTACTTGTCAACAATGCATTCTAATCAAAAAAATCATGATCAAAATTTATTTAGTCTAATGATTATGTTTTCAAGCGTGACGTAGGAAAGAAGAAGAACTATGAAGGCACTTTATTTGCAAGATTGATTGATGAATTTTTGATTGAGGATTGTTTTGCGGGAATCATTAAGCATTTGCAAATAATATTTCTTTATCTTTATGAAATGCTATGATTCAAACATAAATTGAGGAAATTGTTTTTTTAGAAATTCGATTTATTATCGCAATTGTGAAATTGGAATACCATTTGAAACGAAGACACGTCATGAACCTTTCAATTATGAAAAAATTTTGTATGTACCTAGAGAAATTGATCACTTCTCTTGAACACACTTACATTTGTTGCAATGTTAGTGCCATGTTTATTTTCAGGTTCCTGGACAACCGAAGAATTGCAGGATGCCAATTTATGCATGGTTGGTTTTTTATGACCAATTTCTAGAGATATGAACCAATTGAATCCATTTCTATCATCCATAAATGCCATCATTTTTCCTCTGCAAACTCACAAGCTATCCAAGCATTTTCGCTAAGCATCATTATCACCATTTTCCTTGCAAAGAGTCACATGTTTCCTCCACATTTTCCATTCACATTTTTCTTAATTTCCATTCATAGAGACATTCAACTTACTTACATGTTGATTTGTCCTTTTGCTTTCCATTCGCTCGTTTACCCTCTTGTCATTTTCCCTTCCGTTAAATAAACCTTTATCCATTACAAAATTTTCCATCCATAGTCCTTCTAAAATCATTATTCCATACTCACGTTAGATGATGGTGGATTCATATTGCCTCCCTTCTAACAAGTCTTGGCCTATCAAAATCAACACATTATCTAGGTTCAGGGCTAGAGTCTTTATTAGTACCTTGAGGCTTGTATGCATCAATGACAAGTTCTCTCATTGACAATCATGGGAATATATTAATGTCCCTTGATCGTTGGATCTTGCAAGTGGCTCGACATCAGCTCATCTATTTGTACTTTGCAAGATATACTTAGGTACCTTGGCACTCTTGACATTAATGGCGAGTTTGCCTCGCATTAGTTAACGACATTCATCAATGGCCAGTAATCCAATGACTTCTCTTCATGCTTGACAACAACACATTCATTTGCATGACTAGAATTGTACCATCGGGTTTTGTAGCAGGTAAAGACTATATCATTTCAGCATTTTGCAGCAGATACAACAAATTTAGTAGCAAAAATAAAGAATCCACTTTCACCACCTCATCCACCATTTATGCAACAAAGAAGCAGATGAAATTCTACATTCTATTCCATGATCTAGCAGTAGCTACAACTTCTCTACATATGCACAGTTTGTCCACTTCCTAGGTAAGTAATGGTATGTACTTTTCTATCTTTTTATCATAGAATTCCTTGAATACTAAAATTATAATTTTTTTGAAAATACTTCACTACATTTCCTTTCTCATTTGAAAAAAAAATGTAAACACCTTTAGTTGGGGGGGGAAGTACATTCATTTATTATCACATCGATATCACTTCATTTCATCCTAACATACTCGTCCTAATCAGTTATGATTGCATTATGGTTCAAAATTTATGTGATTTGCAAATAAATGGCTAAATGATGAACATATTATATGGCTAATTTATGCATTTTTAAACATGTTCAATGAATCTTACTACAACAAAAAAAGGTATTGAAACACAAGAACCAATACCAATTAAGATTTGGTTGTCACACAAGAACCAACCAAACATGTTGCAATTCAATGTATGATAAGGAATACTTTGCAAAACGAAATAAAATTGTCAAATACTATCAAATACAAAGTTTAAGGACATATGATATAAGCCAAGTTCATTCAAAAGCAAATCATGATTAAGAAATTCTATAGATTGCATGAGGACATGTAATAACATCAGTTGGGGGGAATGTAGAGTCTCCAAAATGTATTCAAAATATCATCCACTTTTACCTTTATCACCACCATTTCACTCACATGTCACAACTCCATGACCATATAACCTTTCATTAGCCTCCATTTTCATAATTCTATGAGTTACCTTTGAGTTTTCCAACAGTTAATGATTTCTAGTATTATAAGTGAATTAAATGGTTAAAACTTAGAAAAATGATATATACTTGCTAATACTTAAAAGTGGCTTGAGTTTCTTGACATGTGTAGGTCATTTCGAAGCTTCTGAGGCACCCTTATGGGGCCTCCAATACTCAAATTCGAATTATCTTCAAGATATGGAAGAAGATTTGTATAAAGGTCAAAGAGGATATGTGTCTCATCATTACCTATTTGAGTTGTAACTCTATGAGATTTTCTAGGGATCTAGGGAGAGAATAATGGACCTCCATTAATGAGGTAGCTTCTTATGTTTTTTAATAAATAGGAGAGCCTTCTCCTTTGAAAGGCATATGTAGAGTTGGGGAAATGCTCATGTTTTGAATATAGAATTTGGATTTGGCACCATGCTCATGAGTGATGTTCACCTTGATTTGGTTATGCTTGCATTTGGAGCCTCTCAACTTTCCATCTCTCATGTTTTTGGATTGGCCACCTACATTGTGTGAGAGTTATTGTTTTTCATAGTTAAGATTTATTGATTTCATAGATTAAGATTTATTTCTTTCGTATCTTTTCCTGTGTGAGAGGTTAAGAATGATTGCTTTTATTTGCTTTCTACCTAGAAGTCAAGAAAAATTGTTTTTATTTGCTTTCATATATTTTCTTGTGTGAGAGGTTAAGAGTGATTGTTTTTATTTTCTTTCTACCTAGAAGTTAAGAGAATTTGTTTTTATTTGCTTTCATATCTTTTCCTGTGTGAGAGGTTAATAATGATTGTTTTTGCTTTCATTCCTGAAAGAGTGGTGTGCTTTTCAATTCCTGCAAGATTTAAAGATTAAGATTTCAATTCCACGCGCTGTACTATAATTGTAATATAATTTCTTTTGAGTTGATTGTTGAATTAGAATAGGCGAATTTGGTTTGTCATTATTTGGTTTCATAGTTAGATTGAACTAAATTAAAAGTTAATTTCTAGCATATACAATGCATGCACGCTTTGGAAGTTTTACGAAACCCCCGGGTTAACAATTAAATGATAGGTAATTAATTTGCCTCAACATTTTGGCACCGTTGCCGGTTTAGCATGCATAGGAACTAGCTTTCAGTCTAGAGTTCATATTTTTTTTTAGGGCCTAAATGCATGATTAAAGCATGCAGATGCATAAATCATTTAGCTACATATCATTTTTATAAAAATATAAAAAGATTCGATACTAACCATTTATGGATGAAGGATCTAGAATGCAAATCAAACATTCTTTGGAGCACAAGGACTACATTGAGGAATGGTATCAAAACACAATTGTGCCATGACATTCATCCGTTCTTCAAGAGATCTTTGTGGCAAATCTAAAGGTTAAAACGATTTCTCATGTCCTCATACACAATCAAGTACATTTCACAAATTTGGATATGAACATTTTAGAAAGTTTAATCCGTAACTAACTCCATTGGAAATATTCATATACCTAAAAATAAAAATAAAAAAATCTTTCAAGTAGATAAAAATAGGAAAAATAAAATCAACCTTGATTGTATTTTTTTTAAGTTCTTGATTGCATTTTTTTTTAAGTTTTTAGACTTTAAAATGTTTTATATTTTTATTTATTTTCTTGCATTTTTTTCATTAACGTCACAACTATTTTGAATAAAAAAAATTCATGTTTTGATTTCAAATAATTAAAAAAATAATAAAAAAATCAAGTTAGATATTTTCTTGTATGTTTTTAATAAGGAAAATGTAAGTTTGAAATTAATAATAATAATAATAAATCAAATTCTCTTTTTACTATCTTCATTTTCCAAGGGAATTGACAAATTGATAACTGGCTCTCGTGCGACCCGTAAAAAATAAATTCAAATGCATTAGCTTAAAAAATCAAAATCCAAATTCATCATTAAAAAAATGATATAAAAAATAAAAATAAAATTAGATCTTGCTTTAAATTGCTGCATATCTATTCCCTTTTTGAGGAGCTGCAGAAACAACTAGTTTTTGTAGCCGAACCTGATTTAATTGTACCGCATCCATCACAATCCAATGCCAACTTTGTTGCCATGGGATAATCCACACAAAATTTTTCTGCTATATTCAAAATGTTCTCATCATCCTTAGACAACTCCAACTTGATACCACTTTGCAAGTCCATCTCCATTTCTTTTTCCTTTTCCGGCAAAGGTTTCTTCAATGCCGGATACTTCCTCCTCATTCTTCGGTACCCTTTGCACCAAAAAAAAAAAATTGTTTTGGCTGGTCTCCACCTAAGAAAACATTTTCCCCTATCATCCATTGGAGACAAGATGGCCTCGGCAAGACAGTCCGAAGGAACCTACGGAAATCTGTGAACGACTCAGTCTCTACAGCTCCTTTCAACGACAAACTCGGGTGTGAACTAAGAAATATATTAAAGGTGAGAGACTACATTTTGTTGAGAAATGTAGGTTGTTTTCTTTGTATATGTGAAAAAAAATTTCATATAAGCCAACGACAGGGAGACCATGAAGGCAGTTGTTTCTAAACATGAAGAAATCAAGCGCTCTAAGGTTGCTTTGAAAGAGAAGCTTCTTCGCTTGCAATCAGATTCCTTCATGGCACTGTAAATCATGAGCTATATTTTCACACAATCTCAGATACTTTCCACGTGGATTACAATACTTTGTTCTATTCCCATAGATGTTCATATGTTTATCAAGATTGATAGCTGGCAGTGAAAACTCACACTTGTCACGTTCATGGATGACTAGCAATTCACAGTCAATAGATTCGCCACACTGTGAACAAGATACAAACAAAGATCTATGATTGTTCCATTGGAAAAATGAGGTGATAAAATTTGGGTTTGAGGTGAGTACTGATTTAACGTGCTCCTCATCCATGCTTGGCTGTGTGCATGGAAGACCCAACAGTTACCTGAAGCAAAGGAAATGCGTAGCAGCTTAAAAACATCAGTTTTAAAACACGATTTATGGCCAAATGATAACGAATTTTGAAAAAATAAAATGTGGGTTTTTTCTCAGAACGGGGTCAATTATAAAGCCAGGGAACTATTTTCACAAATTCATAACTGATTGGGATATATTCGGGGTTCTCTGGAGCCTTACTTGGCAAATTGCGTGAGAAAAAAAATAATTAAATGCACAGACAACAGTTGCGGCCATGGAGAAAGGATCAAATCCGATTTTGGATGCTATGGTGGTTTGAGGAATCGAGATTTTGATTTTCTATCACCTAAATCCATGGATTCACTTCCACAAAAGAAAAATGTGTAAAAATGAGCGACAAAGGAGGCTTATTGATGGCGATATCGTCTGCCCATGGTCAGCATTAGTCCACAGTTCTGCTACAACAATAATTGATTGATTTGATTATTAATTCACCGCCAAAGTCAATACTTATCCAACGATGTATGGTTAATGGCTACATTTAGAAGTTACAGGCCACTAATCTAGTTGGGTAAATGAGAATCTAAGAGCATGCAGGGTTATTGAATTAATATCTTATAAGCATTTTTGTGGCACTGAAGACCTTGTTAACATATGATGTCGTGTTTTCTCAACTAGTCTTACTATAAGTAGAGTTGATTTTCATTTTTGTTATGGCTTCTACTCCATCTATACGCATTAATGTCCAAGAGCACGAAGAAATCCCTTTACTCAACGAAGAGTCGACGATATCTGGTGGGAATGATGTAGATTTGACAAGAGGCATTTAAGGTGATTATTCCCGCAACAGTGGGGAAGAAGGAATTTCAAGATCAATTAGGTCGAAGCGTTGGTCTGTTGAGAATGAAATGGTTTTCCTGGCAATTTCGTTTTCTTTTTATTAAGTTGTTTTTATTTTATTTTTTATGTTATATTTTATTTCTTTTGTTACGTATGTATTTTTATTTTAATTTTTAAATGTAAGTGAAATTATGTATATGTAATTTTTTTTTTTTGGTGTGTTTTAAAGTGTATTAGATTGTATAATGTTATGTTTTTTTTAGATACTTGAGATGTTAAGCTTTTGTTGTGGTATGTTGAGTTTTAATTGTTATGTTTTAGATTGTACATTTATGTTATAGGATTTTTTAATTTTTATTTTGTTAAATTTGTTTGTATATATATTTTAGTTTTTAGATATATTTTTCTTGTTATGTTTTTCTTTTATGTATATCTATTTTTTTTTAGTTTTGTAAATATTTCATTAATTTTTAGATTGTGTAATTTTTTTTTGTTTTAAGAAAATTGCTATGAAAAATTGTCATAAATTTTTTGATGTGAAATTCATTTAGTGACTAGAG
>APFE030077606.1:5943-20313 GCA_000404065.3 Pinus taeda
TTTAGCTTGGTTAAAATAAAAATCAACTATTAATTTTATTAATTTTTATAAATTACTAATAGTAATTTTTAAGCTCCAGGTTTATGATAACCCATGGTATTGACCCATGGTATTCATGTGAGCATAGACTATTTAAAGGGGAAATTCTATCTTAGATCCATCTTAATTCTGGGTCTACCAAGTGCTCAGAGGGATAAATAGATTTCATCCCGCTAAGAGTGGTAGATGTGGAGTTAAGATGGATATAGGTTGGTTTTTATGATAATGAAGATATTAAATAGACTTAGGAAATTATATTGTAAAAACATCTTAAGGTGAATGGTTAAAGCATAGACATTGGACAAGTATATTTGTATACTTCTGTTTTAAACTGAAACAAATCCAGGGCTAAAAGGAATGGATTGATTGCACTAGTCATCCTTCTATAACTTTCCAACATATGCTGGAGTAAACAGATTGTAATTGGGTAATTTTTCTAATTGCAAACGGGAACATACTTGTGTATTGGCAGGGTGGTTACGAGGTCCCTAGAAGTGGAGTAAACATATTAATTTGGCGTAATATTTTACTATGCAAACAGGAACATACTTGTGTATTGCAGGGTGATTATGAGGTCCTAGAAGTGATAATTTGAATTTTTCTTGGTTTTATATATAGTATTAGGTTTTTTCTCATGCTTTCTGTGAATGGCACAGGTGAATTTTATCTTATACCCACTAGGTTATCGATATGTAATTCGGTAATTTTGATTTCAAAAGATATTTTAAAGAAATGCAATGATTTCATTTGTGTATTCAATAAACACAAGATTTTATAATTGAGTAAAATATTCGCCATGCCTGGTGAAAGATTCGCCAAAAAATTATATATACATATCATATTATTGATAAAATCTCCTTCCATTTTTCCTATATACCATGGAGATTCACCCATTTATTATACATGTAAATTTAGGGGGGGTTCTTAAAATTTTCCCTGATGAGCTTCACGACAATTTTCTAAAAACTCCTTGTAGAGGAACTCAGATCAATTAAAATGAACCCCCTCTATGCACTGCTCAGCCAGTGCTACCACCAGTGCGGGTACTTTGTCCGGGGACACTTGCGCATGACCTTTCCTACCAGGATTTGGGTCGCCGCGCACTCTGCTTTCCCCTTGATGCTAGAGATGGTGTAGCCCCTCTTCTTCTTTTCCAGCTTGTACTTTTTCTTCATGGCCCCCGTGATGGCCAAGTCACTTCCCTTCCTTTTCGATATGTCTGCAAGGTCCTCTCCTTTACATGGAAGCCGAGAGATGCAGTGAATCAAGTTTTTCATGATGGGGATGGGCTCCTCCAACAACAAACACCCATCATGCACCAGGTAGAGCAGCTGTCGAATGACGAAAATGGTTATTGGTGCATGGTGGAAGTACAGTACCCAGTGCAGATTCAGTAGCCTAGCCTTTTCCACTCCATGCAACAACTTCCGTGGCTCTAGTTCTGTAACTCTTGCTGCAGTGTTCTGCTTGGGCTTCATTAGGTTCCTTGTCTCAAGGTGAGGGAACTTCTCGTGGTTAGTGAGGTCCCAATCTTCAAATTTTAGGCTCGGCAACCACCCCAAGTGCATACCCTCAAAAATAATGTTGTCTGGGAGGAGAAGGGTCTAGAGGGAGCTCTTAGTCTCATCCAGGTCCTTGGGAAATTTTACCTTCCCTTTTCGTGAGGGGACATAGGCGGGCAATTTTTTCGCGGGGTGCGCAGGCTAAGTGTCCTTCTCCATGCCTTCATCCTCATCCTCTGCAATGATAATATCCTCTAGATCTTCTTCTTCTTTATTCATCTATATGATGATGACTTTCACCTTCTCCTTCATTGACAGCTTGGTGTGCAGCGGGTTCCATGGGGACACACATACGGGAACCATTTCTTGTTTATCCTTCTTGGGTCTTGGTGTGCGCGGTGATTTCGGGATTTTTGCCACAATCCCAACACCTACCAGAGCATCTCTCACAACCAGAGCCTGTGCAGCCTCTCCAGTGTGGTCATTTTGATTATCTCCATAACATCCTCAGCTGTTGCCATCGTATCGATATAGAAATCTAGCACTCACGAAGTGAGGGGCTCAATCAATGCTCGGATTACAACACTTAGGGATTTGCTTAACAACTCAATTCACAAATTACCAAGTGTTGTTTGCTGGGAAGCCCTTTGTAATTTATAGCACTTTTTGAATTTGAATTCAGTCAGTCCCCCCAAATCTGGGTCATTAATGCTCCCTTGGCAGAAGATTTTTCCAAATCTTGCCCATAAATCGCATCTTAAATGCCTGCTGCCTACTCCATTTGGCCTCAAGTCGAGCATCCCATCGTGAATATTAACTTCAACGGTCACTTTCTGATCAACCTGCGTCGTAGTGCAGCCCCCCGTGCACAGTCGCTGACCTTGTGACTCTTTGCTTCTACACACAGTTCCAATATTGCGCAGCTCCTGGGCATAATAGTTTATAGTCTTGTGCTCCCTTTCAACTGCTTGGAGTGCTAAGACTATGCTTCCTTAGGCTAGTCAGCTAGTTGCACCACCCATGAAAAGTTTCATCCTATCATCGATCATGTTGCTTGGAGAATTCCCACCTTTTATTGTTACGGTCATCCTCGCACACTTTTACCATCTTCAATGCGCTACCCTGGTTACTACGCTTAGCAATGTGCGGTCCAAGCCAAGGCATCAGAATGATCATCTTGCGGTAATAGGCCTTAAACCTGTCATCGTGATCGTATGCATCTGGCCTTTCCACCTTGGTATTTTTGCCAAGAAAATCTTCTGTTATCTCATCCTCCATCTTCCTGACTTCCGCGTCCACCAAAGCACTTTTCTTCCTTAACCGCAACCTTTCTTCTTCAAGTTCCTGGAGTCTAAGATTTCCCTATTAGATTTCTGCTTCCAAGATTCCGTGAACCGTCATATCTATCGGGGTTGTCGGGCGCGATCTAAGTTCCCCAAGTACTATAGGGCTTATTGCGGTTACTTTATACTCCAGCCTTGGTGGTTCCTGCGCAATCAAGTTTTTGCATGTGGTCCTATAAGCCAAGAGAATCACTGGTACGCGCAAGTCCCAGTCAATCCGCTTCAGCTTGTGGACCTTGTTCAATGCTTCACGTACTTTGTTAAATTCTTCTCTGTGGATATTCTTCTGCACACTTGGTCTTTTGATACTTCATGTTCCAAACCATAGAGGTCATTCGCGCCATTGCTTTTCCCCCACCTACTTACCGCTCGTGTCTCCTACCACGAGTACTGTGTGCATTCCTGCAGGTTTCGCACCATATGCTTGTATCCACCTGGAAAAGGTGAGGGCGCAAGCTAGTTTGTCTGTCATACTTATCTTTGAATTGCACCTAAGGCTTTCCAAACCACATGAGCATCATCCTTTTGCATTCGTGCCAATCCTCAAAACTTCTTTGGTGTGTACCCCACCATCTTGCGAGCATAGCACACAGTACCCATTTCAGAGCGTCGAAACGCTACTGTTTCGGTACTTCTATTTCAAATTTGTTTAGGAATTCATCCACCTTGCTTAACCCATCATACGTAGGCAGATCTCTTACCTTTGTTGCTATGCAGTGCAGTGACCTAGTCATCATGTTACAGTTGAGCGTGGTTACCTCGTGTAACTGGTTCTGCCATTGCTCTATCTCCTCATTGGAATCTAATGTGCAGGAGCTTTCGTGCTCCCAAGAGATTCGGCCATCCGCAGTTGGATTTACTTAGTCTTGCTTACATGTAGTTATCTTGTAGATATAGTCTAGATCATCATCATTGTCATAGCCGCGCACTGGCTTTGTGTAGCGCGATCCTTCCGTAGGGTCTAAAGGTACCACTATGCACAGTGACTTTTTTGCAAAAATCATCTTGTACTTCTTTAGATTTATCACTCCATTCATGTCAGTGGCCCAATCTATTCCCAGTAGCGTGGGATAAGGATTGTTTTCATCAACAATCTCTATCACTTCGAAATATGGTAGCACGCTCACTCCTTCGATATCTATTGTGATTCCCTACAATCTCTCCATAGGTAGGATCTTTTGCTGGTTTGACATTCGTAGTTGGATAGGAGACCATTGCAACGCAGGCCTGCCCATGCGTTCCCATGTCTGCTTTGGCAGGATGTTCACGTCCAATCCTAGATTTATAATCACTTGATCCATCTCATATTCCCTAATCTATGTGGTCAATCTCATCTCCCTTCTTGTTTGCGTCGTGTGCTTCCCAAGCTTCCAGACTACACGTGGTTCTCCTAGCGCCATCCCAGCACATCTAGTTCTGAGTTCTTGCAGCCCCTTCATAGCCTTGCTGTTGCGCAGTAGATTCATGCATGTCTCCAAGAATGTAGTGAGCATCGATGAGTCCATTTCTGGCTCCAGTCTGTCTTTACTTCTTGAAGTGTAGGCATCCACGAAGCTCCTCTTAGCTTCCATGAAGGTCTCCTTATCATGCTCCAAATCAAATTCTGGTCCCTTCGTTGGGGCTTTGTGAACCCAAGTACTTTCTTTAAGCTGCTCGCCTTTGTCATCCCCTTTCGTAATACCACTTCGGAGCATGATATTTACATTGGGGTCTTCTTTGTGTGGCTCAGACCTCATCATTTGCAGGTTCTGAGTCAGGGGAGGCTGGAGTGCTCCTCTATAGTGCAACCTCGCTATCAGTGTGCAACAATCCTCCGTCTCATGATCGAAGTGCGTACAATATAAGCATGATGGTCTCGTTGGATTTGTACAATCACGGGCATAATGCCTCGACCCTTCGCAATTGTAAAATATCAGCTATTCGCGACCTCTTCTTGGTCCCATTCCACCTCAGCCTCATCTGCACCCATGAAATACAGTGTGCACCATTCCTGCATTTTGATCAAGGGATCGTGTTTCGACCTGAACTCTGTAGGTAGGAGTCTGATCCATCATCAGTTCATAACTTTTACAAGTGCACTCATCATGGCCTACTGACCTGCAGAAATTACAAATCAATTGTTGGGAATTCTATGTATACTTCTGTAGTAGATGGAAGTTATATGTAGCATGTTTTCCTCCTATGTAACAATTCGTGCACCATAATGCAGGCGTCAAACTTGGTCCTACTTGTGCCCCCGGTCTCAATGGCATTGATCATCCTCCCGTGAGGTAATTTATGAACACTAGGTAGTGGTCCTTATCGTGCCCTAGCCCTTGCACTTTACGCACCATACCTCATCACGCACTTCTAGATCAGCCGTCTTGTCTTGTTTCAAACTCTGCATCTCCAGGCACAAGTTTTTCAACTACGCATGAATCTGCTCGACTCCCAGGTTAGGATCTTGTATCGGAGTCTCGTGCAATCACATTGCAACCTCTAAAGCCTCAGACTAAGTGGTTAGCCTTTGTTGCGACAATGCGTTCCATAGATGCAGTGGTAATGAGGCTACAAAACATTTGCAGTGTTGCCCATCTGTTAAGGTCATGTTCAGTTCGCGAATTGTGCACTTCATTATTTGATCCAACTCCCATGGGGTTTTTCCTGGTAGCATTGTTCTTCCTTGAATCCAATGATCGACTGTGCCTCCGATTTCGACCTGCTAAATTCTTTGTTTAGCGCAGTCTAGATATCCGCTATCCCCGCATTCAGATTGTCATTGGAATGCTTAATGTACCAAGTCAATGTGTGATCCTTCAGAGTGCTGAGCAAATTTTCCTTCTTTATATTGTTGTCTATGACACCCTGTGCTTCCCATACAACTTTTATCATGAACCAAAACTGGTATGAATCTTCATTCCCTACTTCTTTGAACACTGGTAGCTTTATTGCGCTAGCCATACTGCTTCACGGTGGTGGCAGAGGTGGTATGGGCGATGTCGGGGGTTAAGATGGTGAAACTGGTGGTAGTGTGGGTGGGGTGGTATGCACAAAATTCTCTACCTTATCAGGTTTATCGCACTTCTTGGCGAAACCTTCGCGAGCTCTTCTTCACCCCCTCGTGGAGGTGAAATCAAGGGGCTAGTTTCTAGTTCTGTGCTACCTTTGTTTCTGTAGATTCTCCCACTCTGCATAACCCCAAAAATCAATTTATTCGCATAACCCACTTTTCACACTGTAGCATTTTAATCCAAGTGTTCAAAGATTTAATGTACTTACCTCGCGATCCCTTGAGGAAGCGTCGTTCTGCGTCGCTATAGCTGACTGAAGTATCTACCGCGAATTCAGTGATGGATCCTCCTATGATTTGATCCAGCCAGTGGTCGATAGTGCACACGATATTATCTTCTGATGCTTCCAGTCTATGCACCAATTCTAGAGTCCACACAATAGGTTTGTCGAGTTTACACCTTCCTTGGTTGTCTACTAGCCTTGCAATCCACTTGTACAACTTAGTAGGGAAGTATGCAAATAAAATTTCGTGAATTTCCATATATAAGTAACAATCTAACCACTCTTCCTTTAATAATCACGAAATCCTTTTTTCTTATGTCGTGAACTCGTGAATCTTTCTGTCCAACCACTCTTCAATTCCTTTCTTTGTTAGATTCTAGTGATATGACATCAGACATCTCTATGCAGATCCCAGTCCCGACAATGAAACCATTTTTTAGCTTGTTGGGGCCTGACCCAGGTTCAAAGTTAATTAGCCAAACAAATCTCGGTACTACTGGCCCTTTCGGCAACAGTCTGCAGAGCGCGGACTGAGGTCTCACCCGAAGTAGTATGGGAGGGTGCTAGAACCAGGTTTCCGCACCCAAGAGATGTCTAATGAGTTCAATTGGTCCTGTGTCTATTCCTACACGTAGGTGGCTTCGCACACCTTTCGTGCCTCGCAGCCTGATACCCTACCCTCGCGAAACCCTAACCAGGTGTTGTGCCATGCTCTGCGTTATTACTTGAGATCTTATTTATCCTTCAGTGTTAGTTAAACACCTTTGCCTACCTAAATGTCTTAAGTTATATTTAATAATACAAAACATTCATACAGGTGCGCACGGTTAATGAACAATATATTTGTAAATTATATCAATCATGCATTAACCCAACAACAGATACACAGTATTATAGCAAAACTTCTCATTATTTATTCTCCAATGGTTACATATTCGACCTGCCCTATGCACTCAGTTGCAGGCATCCACGTACTCAGCTACAGACTACTAGGCCTCTACGCACTCAGCTGTAGACTATTAGGCCTCTACGCACTCAGTTGCAGACTACTATGCCTCTACGCACTCAGTTTTAGAGCCTTCTCCTACTCTATGACCCACAAACACATTTTTTCCTTCTACTCAACCACTTAGACTTCTTTATTCCTTCCTTTTCCTTTTACACTTAGAGCCTCACTGTATTTATACAATCCCATGGTCCGCGGACCATGGGTATATCTATTTAGCCAACATTACATTACAAAACTAGGGTAGACAACCCTATGACTCTATCATACTTTCACGCCCTGCGCTCACAATTCACGAAGATTTTACAACAAAATTTGGTCAAAACTTGGGCTTTAAGTCCCAAAACATGCCTTGGGGGGATTCCATGCCCAAAACAATGGCACAGAATCCTCTGAGACCATGGACAAACCTAGGAGTTGTTAGGATGGTTGGACCTTTACATTAATTAGCATCTCATCAAGAGAAATGGTTATCAAAATTCAATCCTGATAATGGCCTACTTGCCGAGGAACATATAAAAAAATTTATGTTGTCCATTAACTTGAATGAAGTAGTGGAAGAGGATGCAGTTGTAAGATTATTTCCATATACTTTACAAGGAATAGCAAGATCATGGTACTTCTCATTAACATCAGTGTGGTGAAGTAAAATTATAAGTGCGAACTTGAACGAATTCCTCTAGCCCAATAATGGGTCTAGCCACAACAGATACATTCTATGGAAGATTTCCTTAGGTTAGAATCAATCAAGAGGGCCAACCTCTTGGTTGCTTATCCTATTTGATGATGTCCTCTCTTACTCACTCCAACAATCTCTCGCTTCCTTCTTCAAGCTCCTGAAACAAGTACACAACAAGAACACACAAACATAATTATACACATATTGGAATTCAACCTACTTAATGAGTCAAGAAGCATTAAGACACGAATATGTAATATTACAAAACATGTAGGAAATCAATTGATAGTTGCATATATTAATATCAAGCTAAGATTACAACCATTCGTCTTGACATCGCAGTCTTCCTCTGACAAGACCAAGTTCCCACACACTTCTGCTAGAACTTCATGATGGCTTCAAACAACAATAGTTTAAATACTCTTCCCTTTAGGCTTCTCTCCAAACCAAACACACTTCTCCCTCACACAACTAGATAGCTACAACTAGTAATAGCTTGCTTGTCTAAAATAGTATATTCATACTCAGCCAAAACTCTAATTCTGATTTTCACACTAGTTTGTGCTTGGGAAGAAGGGAGGTTTATATAGGAAAGATGGATGGGATATGGATCCTCTTATCATGGGAGAAGGACTTATCCCTTGGGGTAGTTCCATCATTATAGGGGAAATGAGCCCAAACTGTCATCCTCGACCCCATCCGGCCAAACCATTTACCAGAATTCCGTTATAGAGCTTCTAGAGATGGAAGCTTCAACTCTAATTTAAAAAACTTTCCATAACAGGACCAGTGCAACTGGAACACAGATCAGTCGCACCGATCAGTGCGGGGAATAGTGCTAATCTCTGCACATCATCGCGGGGGAGACAAAGGTCATTAGCGCCAGCCTTGTAAATTGGGCAAAACAGAAGTTTTAGGGGAAATGGTGCAAAAGGGAAATGATATGCTCATGAAGAGGGACATAATGGGAGTTTCTCCATGAAGGAAAAGCATGCGGGGTTCACTGTAGAGGTACTCTAAGATAAAGAAATGGGGAGTACAGGGACAGTGACAAAATGTTGTGTAACAGATGCCCCCTAAAGCATGAAGGCCGAGCTAGAGTTAGGGATGAAATGCTTTATAAATTAGTGTGGGGAACTGGTCTACCGTCAGAAAACCTGTAAGCGAGTACAGATACATATACATAAACTGATATCTCTATCAAATGATACATGAATCATGGCATGGATGCATCAAGAGAATGATCATATAAATGGACCCAGGTATGGGAGCAGCCATTCGTTAAAGAGGATTATAATGAAACCAAGGTATGGTTGCAACCATCCAATGATGAGAAGGATCACATTTGATAACTCATGGTCTTGTCGCAGCCAACCATATAAAAGAGACATGCATATCATCATAAACCATGTCACACCACTTTGCAACCTGGACTTTTGTGATCTGAGTCCAGGGTCTTGCGCTCCAACATGACCCAATCAAAGTATAGATCCTAACATGCGAATAGATGTGTTAACGTCTAACATGCTAGAAAGTCGCTTGATTACCAGTCAATGCTGTAAATTGTTAACAAGCGCGAGAGAAACCACCAATAATGACAATGGCCCTCAAGGTACTATCAGCATAGTTCACGGAATGTGAATACATGAACTAAAGTTAAACACCCGTGAAATCACTCGATCGAATGCCAATGATGTGAACTTGTTGTCGAGTGGGAAGAACTTGCCATTAAGGCATGCAAGCTCTAAGGTACTGGAAGGGAGTCTCTCGATCAACTTCCCAGATAATGAGGTGATGTTGACAGAAAGTGACCATGTCGAAGGAGGGCCATAATGAATCCCACATCATCGATGCGAGATGAGAGGATGCAAAATGATTTTGGATGATACAGAGAAACTGAGGTAAGTGTAACTGCAGAAGGACAACTCTTGAACATATCAGCGACACAACTAGAAGTTTGGCGGCTTTTGGATCCATAGGATCGGTGGTCATGATGACGTGGCAGAGATAAAATGGAAGGCAAAACTGAACGGCCCAAACCTAGGAAGGTCAACGATACAAAGGGAGGATGTCCCAACCCGACATGAAGCAAAGAGTGTCATGTTCAAGATTAAGCTTCTGACACGACTCGATAGATTTCCAAATTCTCCCCCCCCCCCCCCCCCCCCCCCCACCATTTCTGGCGAGTACCCCAATTATTTTTTAATCTCAAGCTTGAAGGGGATAGCATATGCTTTCACTGTAAGTTCATCCTTCAGATGAATCTGACCTATTAAGTTTAACGAGCCCTATGAAGGTGAAGCTCGTGTTCGTCATGGTGATGAATCTGATGTTGTTAAATAGTTTAACAAGTCCGACAAAGGTGTAACTCGGTATCTTTTTCATGTTTAGAGAGTTTGAAAAAGACACGTAAAAGAAAACTCCACAGGGTCCCTTCTCGTATATTTGTGTCTCTCAAGCCCCAAAAGGTAGAAAATAATACTTGAGAGAACCGCTTGATCATTTCAGTCGAGTACCTTTTTCGTAAATAGTGCCTCTAGTCCGAAAAAGGGGTAAAATTAAACTAGGCACACAACATTTCGCATCTGTTAACGAGTTCAAAACAACAAGGGCTCGACCATATTTTCGTTTTTAAAGGGTTGGAAAAGAGATGAAAGTGGACCCCCCATTTTTATTCTCTTTAACGAGTCAAAAAGGGAAAAAATACTTAGCGATCTTTTCATACGAGTTTAATGAGTCAAGAAAAGAGCTGAAATATGACTCATTGCCATTGTCTAACATCCATCACCTATCACTACACAAGTAAAGAAAAGTGTATTATCGAGTCCTTGAGGCAAAATAGGTCAAAATATTTACAAAACTTGATATTTTCATGAAAAAATGAATAAAAACATGAAAATTAAATATATTTTTACCATTTACCATTTTACCTTTGCAGTGGAGACCTTTTACCCACTTTTTCCCTAGTTTTTCTAGAGTGGATTACGGGAGATCCGGGAGGTCAATCGACAATCCGTTAGTTCTAGGTAACAGTTGAAGCCTTGAGCTCCATTTTCATGTTATTCATTTATGTTTTTAACCATTTTTTTGGATTTTTAGGGAGGTTTTTGAGAAAAAAAATTTCCCTTGATCATCGTGATTTTTGGGCACGGGATCATGTAGGACAAGGGTTATTTGCACGACCATCCACGCTGACCGGTGCGACTATTTCTAAAATAGGCGTGTTGATGCCATGGATAGGGAAAAAAATTTCCTCAAGAACTGACCGTTAAAATTTGATTTTTATGTGTCAAAATTGATGATTGACTTAAATAAATGGATTTTGCAGGAGAGAAATTTCCGAAAATGGTGGATTGGAAGGAAATAGAACATGAAGATGTGGACACCTAGGCAATGAATGATCCAAATTTCCTAGAGGCTTTGAGGGCTTGTGGGCTCCTCAAATTTTTCTTTACACCAGGGATGTGGGCCCAACCCAAATTGCTTTTGTACCTGATAAGCCTTTGGGACATCAATCGTGATATTTTGTCATTGGGTACCAAGAGCTGGAGTTGACAACTTCAAACATCTACTTCATCACTGGGCTGTCTCGTAGAGGTGAGCCAGTGAATTTGTATGGGTCATGTCCGGTCGGGGCAAGCATGTCTTCCCTTCTTGCTGCGCAATGTCATGAGGCCATGAAATCCAAAAGTGGGAAGATCGAGATTTCCAGTGTATAGTATTTGACACCGAGGGTGATTTTTTTGACCATCAACAGAGTGGCGGGGTCCCAGGTGGAACATGAAACTAATAAGTCGAAGTTCCTTTATGCTATTGACTGCACAACTCCTACAATCTTCAATTGGGCAAAGGCCATGAAAATGAACATCAAGTGCCAGTTGTCCAAGGCCAAGGTGGGGAATCTGAAGAAATTTGGCTTCGGATCAGTACTTGTGACCTTTTTCCTAGAATGAGTGCCATTGTTCCAGTATCAGTTGACTGAGGTTGATCCTCCTGCACCACGCGATCCGTGGATGGCTCACTAGAGTCGTTTGATGCCCAAGATCACTAGGGGTTAGCAAATGTCCTACCGAACAACAGTATTTTCATGGCTACGACGACATAAAATCATCTTGGAGGACTGGCCATATAGCGTCACTGATTTCCATGGAGTCCTAGATATGCCTTTACCAGATGGGGAGGAATTCGATGACGAAGGTAAAAAATCAAATCAAATTTTTGATTTTGATGTTTTTAAATTGCTTTTGGTATATGCATGCTTATAACATTTCTGTTGTGTATGTAGATGTTGGACCAGAGTGGCGAGCCAGGATGTCCCCGATAGCCAGGCACTATCCCTATCCTATTGATGTTGTCACCCCTTATTAGGAAGGGAGCGATAACGAGGAGGAGATTGTGAGGAACCTCAAGGGGTTGACTCATGGTATCCCTGAGTATGCTTGGATAGGAGACATGCCTCGACGGTACGAGAGGCACATAGTGGGAGCCTCAGATCGGATCTGCCAATTGTTGAGTCGCATAGTACAAGCTGTCTCATGCTATCATGACCACCATGCTGAGTAGATCCTAGATCTAGTACTTACATATTTTTTGAGGCCTGCGTGCCATGGATATATGAGGCCTGTAAGCCGCTGATGTTATTATGGACATACATATTATTTTTTGGGGTTTTGATGTATCAAACATTTTCTCTCTCTCACACACACACACACATACACACACACACACATATATATATGTTGTATTTTCTTATCTATTATGGCACAAATGGTTTGTATTATCTTTTACATGTTTCAAAAATGTTTATCTAACACGTAATTAACTAATGCATCTGTTAATGTATTCATGCGTCTAGGAATATGATGATATGTAATATAATCAAAATGTCTTTCCAACAGACAGATACAGAGATACACTCGTAATATTTGAAGGTTCCTGATGAAATATTTCTCGTTGAGTTGAAGGAGAACAAGCTGTGAATCCAGGTTGACAACCAATTCTCTGATGCCTAGAGCGATGGCTTCTGATAACAATTCGATGACCGCATTGTATTCAACAATGTTGTTGGTTGTACGACATAGGAAGATACCTTGAAGGTCAATCAACTCACCGTTAGGGATGTAGATATCCCATGTTGCAGATGATAGGTTCCAGATACTTTGGCAAGCACCATCGGTGAAACCAACGTGAGGAGCTACAAACAAATGCAAAGCAAGAAAAGCATAGTAAACAGGGGGGTTGCTTGAAAACTTTCACACAAAACTGTGCTATATAGAAATTAATCACACACTAATGTACATAAGTAACCATTCAAGATGACCTAAGCATAGTACTTTTTGAGGTAAAGCCCGTTTTGGGGCTTATCGAGAGGATTTCCTTCATAATCAATAAGCTCATAGGCCCCTTTATGCAAAACACATTTTACAATATAGGGTTCGTGCCACATAGGTTCGAACTTTCTTGCCCCCAGCTTATCGTTAGCTTGGTCATATAGGAGGACCAAATCACCCTTAGAGAAAGCGTGAGGGGAGACCGACTGGTTCAAATGGGATTTGACCCATTTCTTTTATACTTTGATGACCAAGGCAACGAGACAGTGAGTCTCATCCAAGATTTCTAAATATAAGAGGCATTCCTCTTGAGGTGATGTTTCAGGGAGGAGTTCAACAACTAACTTAAGTGAAGGAATCTCACATTCGATCGGAAATGTTTCTTCCAAACCATAGACCAGCTGGAATGGTGTGAAACTAGTGGTGTCTTTGGTTGAATTTCGGTAGGCCCACAGAGCTGAAAAAGCATGAGATGCCAGTTTGACTTGTGAATCCCAATAGTATGCTGAAGCATGGTGAACAAAATTTTGTTCACGGCTTCAACTTGGCCATTGGCCTTGTTAACTCAAAATCAGACCCTGGAAGGCTGCAGACCAGGAAGACCTCAAGTAACTATTTCAAACCTACTTTAGGTTGAGGCTTAGCCTCCTCAACCTGAGAGGGCTCTCTCTAGATGGGTTAATGATTTTGATTAAAGATAAGATGGCTAACTCTAATAGAACAACTCTGAGAATTATAAATGGTGGAAACACTTTTAATTACTATCCATTGGGCTTATGGAGTCAACACACCTTAATAAAACAATGAGCTCAACCTTACATGGAAGTTAGGGCATTCAACATTTAAACATTCAGAACATAAACTCATATAGGACTACACAGTTTATAAATGTATACAGGAAGTCAGAGCACATTCAGTGAATTCTGAGTGATTATACATCCATAACACTGCAAGAATTAGGGAAGGGACAACATCACATATTCTGAACATAAAAAATCCATCATGAATCCTGAGAAGTAAAGTCAAATATGTATTACTGAAACTGAGTCTTACATAAGCCAAATACAAGATTTTTCATAAAATTTCCAACCCTTTGCTAATTCGACCTCTTGCTCTATATAAAGCATTTACAATTAGGATTCCATCATCCATCATCAAGAGAATTCGAATTTTCCATCAGTGACACCTATTCTAACCA